>JAZKJV010011351.1:0-286043 GCA_037367405.1 Ottelia alismoides | reverse complement strand
TAAGTCAACCTCGGATCTCTATATGTGAAAATGTATATATTATGTCACTGGAACTGTATACAGATAATCGAATGAATAAAATAGATTAGAAATAACAGGAAAAAAACATATACACGCTAGTAAATTACCTACAACAATATATTGGTGGATATACATGTGTGTGTATATATCTAAGATGAAACGGTTTAAAATAATCTATATCTTAAGTGCTTTTTCCTTTTTCAAACTGTAGCAAAATAGTTATATACGTCAAAAATACGATCTATATTTTTTTCATGTCAGAAGTTCATTCCTTACACTAAATATTAAATAAAATAATAAAATTATTATATTCTTACATAATATTTTAATTTGATGGATTCTTTGTTACGTTTATTGATTAATAATTTTGTAGCAGCTTCTCATTGATCTCATACAAAATAATTTACATGGAAAAGTTTAATTTATGTTGCAATATTTGCAACTTTATTACGCTTTTATGTCATATGTAACAATTGTGTGTCTACATATAGACCAGAAGAAATATTTCTTCTTTGTTTTCTTAGTTGTTCAAGGCTATGATGATACACCAGGCTTCCAAGGGATTAATAACACGAGTATTGTGAGATTAGTGTTTCTGAGCCTACTTAATTTATGCTTAATTTACGCCCTTTTTTATTCCATTCCTATATAATGAGCTTTGTAATCTTCATAAACACTATTTGACCCATTTTCTTTATATGTACGAGCTGGTTTTATTTAGTTGATGTATTTTTCTCTTCTAGATTTTATCTCATAAGTTTACTCTTGTGTGATAATATCCTTTGTAATTTACAATTATAAAATTTAAAATCTATATCTAATAATAATTATATGTATGGATCAGGCATTTCATTATATTATATATTGGGATAATTACACCCATAACCATGAGTAATTCCCCAATCTCAATCATAACCCTGCATAATCGCGAATTACATGAGAAACCCCGAGTAATCCTTAACTCTTACATGACATAACCCTGTGTCATGTTTCATTTGAGATGGGCGTTATGTTTGACGGTTTCCGTTAAAAAAATACAATACTACCCCTAATATCCATTCTTATTTACAAAATATGCCATTCCTCTCCTCTCCCCCTACATCCTCCTCCAGGCCATGCATCCCACCGAGCAAGCCCTCCGCCCCCCTCCCCCCTCCCCCCACTGTCGAGCGAGCTTCTGCTCCGCCAGCTCGAAACCCCGCCCCCCCTCTCATCGATGCCGGCTGCCAGCAACCCCCTTCCCGCCATCGTTTCCCCTCCCCCTTCCGCGAGCTCCTACTCCACCATCATCCGCGCCCGAGCGAGCTCCTGCTCTGCCAGCTCGAACCCCCCTCCTGTCGACATTAACTGCCTGCAACTCCCTCTCCGCGAGCTCCCCCCGACTTCGAACTGTCCTCGAAGGACCCTCCGCACCGAGTCCTCAAACCCCCCAAGCTCTGCGTCGAACCCACGAGCTCCTCGACTGCACCCACACGTCGATTCCCATGATCGAAAGCTGCCTGCACCCACGATTTTACAGCCAACCGCAACAGTCCTTGTTCAAGCACCTCCCCTACCGCAACCCTCCCTGCAACTCTCGAAGGCCGCCCCCGCCTCTCTCCAAGACCCCCCTGCGACAACTCTTCCAGCAACTTTTTTTTTCATTTCGTTTTTTTATTGGGATAATCTTAGCAGCAGTTGAGGAAGAAAAGGAGAGAAGAGGAGAAGGCACCCCCCGATGGAGCCCCCTCCCCCGAGAACCACACCCCCCAAAATCCCCCCGAGCACCGCACCCCCTAAACCCCCCGAGAACTGCATCCCGTCCCGCCGATGGAGGGCCCCCACCGCCGATCGATGGAGCTCCCCGCCACCCAACCCCGAGCACCGCAACCCTGCCGATGGAACCCCATCCCCGAGCACCGCAGCCCCTCCCGCCGATGGAGGCTCCCTGCTCAACCAGGACCGAAGCAGATTGGTTTTGGGTGCACTGCAGCCTCCCAACCTCCCCGCGCGCACTGCAGCCTCCCAGTTGACCTGGTCATGGTTTTGGAGGAATTTTTTTCATTTTTTATTTTGGGTAAATCCTAAACGTTTATTGGTACATTGGTTAGATTAACTCACCTATATGGTTGAGTTAACATTTAAAATTAACGGAGGGTTATGAGTGTGAGACGGAGGGACTATCTAAGGTTTCTCATGTAATTCGCGATTATGCAGGGTTATGATTGAGATTGAGGAATTACTCAGGGTTATGGGTGTAATTATCCCTTATATATTATATGTAAATTTTATATTTCATGTGTCTTAAAGGTTTCTTTAAACTAAAGGGTAAAAATAATCGCAACCGGACTTACACAAACCAATTTATTACATGATAATTAAATAGTGATAATTTTTATGGATTATAATTCATACTATATACATTAACACTACGTTCTTCAATTTCAAAAATGCAGCGAAGTGCAGGTGCACACTAGTATTAACATATAATGTAAAGCATGTTTTTTTTATTAAAAAAATCCATGGACACTTGCTATACATATATTCATAATTTATGTAATGTAGATAAATGATAAACTAATTAGTATTTATCCTCATCCTTCCATTCTTGCCCTCATCATCGATATTTACCCCCCCCCCCCTACCCTTTGCCGCCCTGCCCTCATCCACATCCCATAATTTCCCTACGTGCCTTCGCCTCGCCTCATGACGTGTCAAACGACGCGAGCCCGCCCATCCCATGCATCTTTGCATGCAATGCCTGCTATGCATGGTCCCTCTAAACATATGGATCTTTATCGCACGTCATCCCCTGCCTACCACGGATCTTTGTCGCACCTCCTCCCCTACCATGTCGTATGGTCGAATCTTTCGATGCAATGAACTCTTCAAGCTCAAGTATTGCCGATATCTTTTAATACGGATGCATAGCATCTTCCCTCTCCTCATGTTTACTTCTTCTTAGAATATGCCATGATTTCCCTCTCTTCTCATGTTTACTGCTTCTTCTAGATTACGCTTTCGGAATTATACCATGATTTTCTGAGAATACAAAACCCAACCGGTGTGAGATGGATTGAGAGTAATTTAGTATCTTCGAAGGTAGTGGAACTTTTATTTCTAGAACCTATAATAATTTCGAGAAATCACATGACGCTCACTAATTTTTACCTTTCATGATCCTTAATGGGCAATCCTGAGGAGACAAAATGCTTCCTCCAAGGATGCTTCGAAAGATGAACTTCATATCAAGTAGAAGAAGCGAAATCATATCCTGGATTGCTTAGGAACTTGAGGACACCTATCAGCCAACACATTCCAATACACCCCTCACGGCAACCAAACTCGACTGCATCACATTACACACAACCCCCCACAGGGTCGTGTTACGCTCTTCTGACACTTGATCGCTGCTGTTAGAAATTGTACTTCCAAGTTTCGAACGCGAATGTCCCAACGCTGCTCTTACGATGGTAATTTCGGAGAAAAATAGAGGTGAAAGGGAGAAAACCCACCCGCCTCCTGTTAACCGGGAGTGTAAGGTAGCAACTGAGGGTTTTATAATCCAGCTATTTTTTTAAAGGGATTTTTACCCGGCAGACCCTGTAATCTTTTGCAATTACCGCTACGACCTTCGAAACATCGTAATTCCTCCCCCGACCCCGTAAACTTGCTAACCCTTACCCTACAGACCCTGCGGTTAAGCTCCGTTCATTTACGGGTTAAAATTAACCTGATTCCGTTATGTTATTTTATATTATACCCATTTTGTTTATTCTATTTACATTTGAGTGCCACTCCATCATCCCCCTCCAGCCGTCGACCCCTACTGCCCCCTTCCCCCCGCCCCCGGCGATGCTGCTCCCCCCCCCCCCCCGCCGCCCAAGCTCTCTACGCCCCCCACGGCCCAGGCTCCGTGCTCCTTGCTCCCCCCCACCCTTCGCCCCCAGCGCCGCTGTTTCCCTGGATGAGAAGCCATCCCTCCCTCCCCCGTGTTGTCCCCCCCCCCCCCGAGCTCCACCCCTCCCCGATTCCTCCTGGAAGCCCCCCCGGTCCCCCTTGGCCGAGAAGCTTCCCCCGATCAGTCCCTGCTCAAAGCCCCCGTCCCCCTCGAAGCCCCTGCTCTGCCACTTGCACAGCCCCTGCTCCGCCCTCACCCTCCCTCCCCGCAGAAGCCCACCGCACAGCCCAGCTTTGCCGCCCCCCTGCCCGCGCAGCCCTGCTCCGCCCCGCGGAACCCGCGGAAGCCCCCCGCACAGCCCAGCTCTGCTGCCCCCCCCTCCCCGGCCGCACAACCCTGCTCCGCCCCGCCACCCTCCCTCCCCGCGGAAGCCACCCCACCCCCTGCACACCCCTGCCCCCCTCCACTCGGGCCGCCCAAGCTCCCCCCAGCGCCCCCCGCCCCCCCCTCGGGCCACCCAAGCTCCCCCCGGCGCCACCCAAGCTCCCAGACCCCCGCCGCCCAAGCTCCCAAACTGTGAGGACGTTTGGCGAGGTGGGTAGTTGGGTATTAATGGATTGGGTGGGTGTGGGAGATGGGTGGGGATGGATTTGTGGATCTGGCGAGGTGGGTTGGTGGATTTGGGATCGGAAGAGGGAGTTGCGAGCAATCCAGAGAATTTCTTGGATTGATTCTTAGAAATCGGAGGGGCTATTCCAGGTGTTCTATGTTGTGCGTGCTAACAGCCAGCTGGAAATGCCTGCTGGAATGTAGAGAAAATAAAGAGAGAAAGGAGAAGAAGAGGAATAGAGGAAGAAGAAGATGAAGGGGAAGAATGACATGAGGAGGTGGAAGATCCACCATCCAATGCACATGGGGTTAGATTAACCAATGTTATTAACTCAAGTAAAAGTAAAAGTAACGGCAAGGTCTGTGGGGTAAGACGGAACAAGTTTACAGGGTCGAGGGAGGAATTACGATGTTTCAAAGGTCGTAGCGGTAATTGCAAAAGATTTCAGGGTCTGCCGGGTAAAAATCCCTTTCTTAAAAAGAAATTCAGAATCTCATTCAGAACTTCATCTTCTTGCACATTTCTATAATTTATATCTTTTTATGTTCCTGATTGTGAGATGATTCATGAGGGTAAGTCGTTTCCCATGGAAATATATCGACTTGCCGGTAAAATCATTCCCCGAAGCATTCACGCTCCGCAGTCCACCGAAGAGAAGCCGAAGAAAGTCACCTGAGAGAAAATTGGAGATCAACTCAAGCAGCTCAAGAAGCGGGAGCTCCGTTAACAATTTCAGGAGTGCAGAGGATTGTTGCTTGCAGCAGAGATTGAGTTGGGTGAGGTCAAGCAGCTGCCAGAGGCTATTCACTCAATACGTGAGCACTGAGGTTCATGTATGGGAGATTGATCCTCTCAACGACATTGATGACTTTTCACCCGAGGCAGGTCCAGTTACAACGATATATCATGCATGGAGTTTGCAATTATTTGAAATCTTTTTTCCAACATAATCTATTGATGAGCATCTTCTGTAAATGCAGTTGCATTGCGGTCTCATAAGAAGATCATCACCCCTCCGTCCTTGCGAAATCCCCGTGCGGGGATCAAAGTCTATAACAACGCCAAAAGGCTTCAATGCATCAATACATTGACGAAGTCTCTTGATGATCCAGATCGATTGGTCATAGATTTACCGCTGGATGTATCTAATCCTTTACTTCTCTAGGAATTTAGCTTTTGTTTATATATACCAGTACTTACAAGAGCATGTTAAATAATTGGGAAACCTAAGCATATTCTCTCCAAGTAATTTCCTTTATATTTTAACTATGACCTCAGATATTTCAAAGATATTTCAAAAGCTTACTCTTAATTATCATTACTATACTATATAGAAGTTACCATAATATACATGCACTGTACAACTTATATGTGAAATAAATATATTATATGTATTTACTTCATAATAATTATATGATAACGATAACGATGATAGAAGCCAAAAAAACCTTTGTTATATATGATTACATACAAAATCTTTGATAGAAGGTACGTTCATACAAAATATGCTAGAGACGGTAAGGAAAATGAGATTATAGAGAAACTTGGATTCGATGCAAATAGTCCACATCAAAAGAGAAAATGATTTCTGATAATATTTCTAAAGATAATAGAATTCAGAAATATAGTTGCGCTTAGCAATTTTTTTACCCGTGCTTTTGCACGGGTTCCCTACTAGTTACTATATATTAAAGAGGGGCGTCGGACCCTCCACAATTAATTTTTGTTTATACAACATTCTCTTTTTTACCCCTGGGTTTTTAATGGCATTCCGCGTGATCCTTTCCAAAGAAGCTCACGAGATAATGTTTGTTTACTTTTTATCTACAACATTCCTTTTTTACCCCTAGGCTTAGTTTGGTTGCAGGGATATGCAGGGTTGGGTTGGGGTACACCGGTGTACCCCTCTTTCCAATCCTTCCATTCCTCCTCACAATTTACTATTCACAGGGATACCCCAGCCCAACCCAACCCAGTCCAACCCAGCAACCAAACGAACCCCTAGGGTTTTAATGGCATTCCGCATGACCCTTTCCAAAAGAAGCCCACAAGCAAGAGTATCATCCTACCAGTGATTGATTATTGCATATCTAAACATTCTACTTCAACAGAAAGAAGATGTAGTGCTCCATTGTCTTCGTAGTTGATGCTATAATCTTCACAGCACCAATTCAAGACTCTTCAAACTTTTTCTATTAAAATAATGTCAAAGATCTCTATTTTACTTGCTATACTAGATGCAAGCAACCGTTGAGTCTGTCTGGAATACAATCTCTTTAATTTAGGAAAAAGTTTTACATTCTCCTTATTTTTTAGAATTGAGCAATCATGTTACAGTGTAACATAATATAGTATATGCACATAGGTGAGCGGATAGCACGAAGAAAAACATGCTATGCAATGTTCTAGATTATAATGTATTATCATCGAGGTTTTTGCTATGCAAGCATGATATGGTAGAGATTCCTCTCCCTCATTGTGAACCGCGTTGCAATTTTATTTATATCATGATATACTATAACATGAACAACTCATGCAGCCAATATATGAGGAGCACCCATCCACTTCCTACAGCTTGGAGAAAATCTTATCATCTTTTACCGTAATGGGTACTACATTATGCTCTCACCTATTGTTTTATGCATCATATATTTAAGGAGTATCCTCAGCAGGACTTTGTCAAAATAAGAGGAAAGTAGCTATAAACGTCGGATTTGTATGAAATTTGACAGTCATGTAGAGCATTAATCATAGATTGCATCTATGTGATTGGGTTTTGAAAATGAAATTTGCAAAAAAAAAAGTTTCAGGTTACAACATACTTTGTTGTAACTTCTGTTACCCTCACAGTGATGGAATTTTGTCAAAATATTACTTTTGATTTATTTTAGATTTGTCTAAGTTATTTATGCGCTTAATTGCACCTCTTTTTATGTTAGTGGAATGAGACTCTCATATTTTTCTTAAAAAGGTACATATAAGCTTCATATAATTCATTGAGAAAATTACTGTATCGTGATACAAGGACAGCCCGTAGGAAGAAAATATATACAATCTTGAATTTTAGAGTTATAACGTCACAACAATATATGTAACATCTGATATAGAGCTTAACATCTAATACTCACAAAATATGAGAGTAAGTTTTAAGATTGGAGAAAACTTCTTGACAACTTCAACTTACTATTTTAGGTGGTTGTTATTGGGTCCATTTGAGCATGAACCCAATAAGTTGTCAAAGCCAATTCAACGATAATGATGCATGTATATAAGCACATGATACTGCAAATTTTATCACAACGGTCAGGTTTCCGGTGATAGATTAAATAAAGGACTATACTAGAGATGAACCCACTCCTGCAAAGAGATAAGAGGAAAAAACTGTCGTAGCGTACAACCACCGCCATTACTTCTAATAAGTCATAGGAAGTGATCTTGAAAACTTGGCTTAAGTAATTTGGGTAGTTGCCAACGGCTACAATAAGATCCACAACAAGTTGTCAACGCTAATCTTCCTTTACAATAGTTCGGAGATTTAAACCCGTGATGTTAATTACAGAGGGGAAGAATATACCTTCGAGGAGATCGTTGGCGGAAGTGACACGGAAGAATATCCTCGGATGCAGAGGCATTGGTCATTGAGGTTCAAGCACATCAACACTTGAATGTATGCTGCCAACACATCAACGCATATGATGGGGTTTGCTGCAAAAACTATGGTATCACGATATAAGAAGAAATTAAGTATAATTAAGTTACTATTTATCGATCTTACACATAGATTATCTTTACAATTAAACGACAATAATGAAGTTATATCAGCGAATTATTTGAGGATTCATTATTATATCTTCTAATGTTAAAAAATTCAATACATAATTACTATTATAGGTCCCCATTTGCAGTGAACCTGCTATATATTTCAACAAATGGATATTCAACTTATTTATTTAATAGAATATTTTTGATGTTGTGACCACTGCCCCAAGTTACTAAAAATTGATAAAAAAATGTATAATAGGTATATTATATGAGGTAAATGGGGCTGCCCCCAGGGAGTAGCTAACTTGGCTACTCCCACCCCTATTTTTCTCTCATTTTTTTATTTTTTTGGAAAATAAAAATTTGTATATTCATCATTATATCCCTCTCACATTCTATTAAAATTTCGTCAGAAACAGAGACTCCTACGGCCTCCATCCAAACATGGGCGATTTAAAAAATCCTGCGACCATTAAAAAAATGACGTCTGAATGTAGGGCTTAGGAGTCTCTGTTTCTGACGAAATATTAATAGAATGTGAGAGGGATATAATGATGAATATACAAATTTTTATTTTCCAAAAAAATAAAAAAATGAGGGAAAAATAGGGGTGGGAGTAGCCAAGTTGGCTACTCCTGGGGGCAGCCCCATTTTACCCATATTATATATTAATAATATACACATTTAGTTTAATCTTCTCGACGCGACTGTTAGTATGACTTCTTAACCGTGCAAAGCACGGGTCTCCACTAGTGTTCTCTTAAGACAACATGCTAGATCACAACTAGCATTATTGAACAATCAAACGAATTGTAATTATAAACCGCTCCTTAAATTCATTATAAGCGAGGAGTTGGAGTGTATGTGTTCTTGAACACTTGGTATGTGAGATAATGTAGCATATTGATGCAGCGTGGCCTCGAATTATAGGGCCGTCTATTTATTTAAATTGTAGCCGTCAATTTTATTTACGTTTATCGTAACTTTAATTAAATAAATGAGATCACATGTGATCTCGAGAAATCAGATAGAATTTCAAATTAGGTAGTTAGTCGGTTAATTAGTTAGAGTCATTTTAGGATAATTGGTTGCCAATTTCAAATTAGTTCTATTTTTGTAATCTCATCCCTCCTATATAAAGGGGTGAGGGTCCATTGTTTTAGTCAGTTCAATATGTTATCAAATTGAGATTTTATCTCCCTCTCTTTTGTCTCTCTTTCTCCCCCGCGTGGTCTATACGCGTTCTTTCTCCTTCAACCTCGCGCAACAGGCGTGTTCTTCTTCTCAACCCCTCTATTTCTTCCACCAAAATCCACCGTTCGAAATATTCAAATTTTATCGTCGACGTCGAATCGTATCTGCATCATTTGATATCAGAGCATGGCCTACAGATCGTCCTCACGATCTGACGATCCGTACCGACATGCGTGCCGACACGCGCCGACACACCATCGTTCGACGGAACGACAACAGCGAGCCAACGACGTCCACGACGAGAAGATGAGAAGCATGCTACTCGAGATACAAGCCAACTTCGAGTCCATGCGTCGAGAACTTAGGGCTGATTTCGAGTACCTACGCGCCAAATCAAAGCCGCCAACCAACGAACGCGAAGTTGAAGACGACAATCTAGCCGTCAATTACAAACCGGCCCCTGTTCAGATCAGTTCGGAAGAAAAAGAAGCCGAAACAGTTGTTGTCCCGAATATTTCAGATCAGGCCCCATCACCACCGGCGTCCCCGATGGCTCCCCAACCACCCCCATCCTCGCCGCATTCCCCAGCATCGCCCGCTCGCCCCGGCCTCCCCTCCCTCCCCGCAATCACCCTGGTGGTGCCCCGCACAGCCCGCGCCTCTCCCACGCGCAGGTCCCCCGTGCCCCGATCCCCCTCGTCGCCGCCCTTCCCCGCATCGCCTCCCCCTCGCCTCGCGCCCGTGTACCCTCTCACCCCTCCCTTACCGCAGCCCCCACTACCACCGTCCACGGAAGAAGCCCCGCCGCCATTTGCCCCTGAGTTGCCGCCGTCGACGATATCTCATGGGGAGAAGAACCCTAACGAGGGTTGGAGGGTCCTCTTCCATCGGTTCCCATAAAATCTGGGATGAAGATTTAATTTGGGACATTTACAGGGAAGGTCCCCCTTAAAAAAGTATTTATCAAAAGGAGCAATTGAAGGATATATTATGCTATAGAATCCTTTTAAGTGAAGGGGTAAAACATTTGTAGCCATACTCCTCCGTGGAAAGAAATTACAAACGTAACATGGAAAAGGAGCAAAATTGCGGCTTTTTGCTCAACCAATCCAGATGGGATTCCCTACCGTCAGAACGAAGATAAAGTAATTCGTTGGGAGACGAATTTTTAAAAAGCGGAGGAGAGTTGATGCAGCGTGGCCTCGAATTATAGGGTCGTCTACTTATTTAAATTTTAGCCGTCAGTTTTATTTACGTTTATCGTAACTTTAATTAAATAAATGAGATCGCCTGTGATCTCGAGAAATCAGTTAGAATTTCAAATTAGGTAGTTAGTCAGTTAATTAGTTAGAGTCATTTTAGGATAATTGGTTGTCAATTTCAAATTAGTTCTATTTTTGTAATCTTATCTCTCCTATATAAAGGGGTGATGGTCCATTGTTTTAGTCAGTTCAGTATGTTATCAAATTGAGATTTTATCTCCCTCTCTTTTGTCTCTCTTTCTCCCCCACGTGGTCTATATGCGTTCTTTCTCCTTCAACCTCGCGCAACATGCGTGTTCTTCTTCTCAACCCCTCTATTTCTTATACCAAAATCCACCGTTCGAAATATTCAAATTTTATCGTCGACGCCGAATCGTATCTGCATCACGTATGGTCCTGATTACATGCTAACAAGAGTTGATTAGTTGTAAAAACATGTGTTACGTGAGTTAGGTAAAGGATGGCAATTGTTAGAGATGATGTGCCACTTATAAAGATAGTCTAGTAAGATGAATAAACTTGTCAACTTGGCAAATCTAGAGTGCTTTAACGAGTTAATGGTTTATAGCATTAAATTTTATGGGTAATATATTTTAATATTCAAAAAAATGACAAAAAAATAATTAATTGAAAGAATATAAGTTGATTTGTTAAATATGGCAGTCATATGAAAAATGGAGTCCAGAATCAAGTTGTTGGAACGTGAAATTAGTTTATGCTTGTTTAGTTGATTATTGAGACAGAGTAACTGACTAGAAATTTGTTCGAACTTGAATTCTAATAGCTATACTTGATGCAAGAATGCATTACTTTCTTTGCAACTCTATAGAGGAAAAACGCGCACGATCTCCATCATGTTCTGAGCTTGAGTTTCAATACATTACCCGTGCTTGAGTTTGCTCATTCTTCATGAAAGTTAGTCTTTGTATACTTGAGTTCTTCTTTAGCTTGATTGTTTTAGACATAACTACAAGTTGTGTTCAAGTTTTGTTGACATCAAAATATGCATGCTTATGCATGACCTAACAAGGTTCGTACACAAACAAGTTAGTAGACAAGTAAAGAGGGGAGACGTAAAAAGGAAAACAATTTTTTTGGAGAAAACAAGAGTTCATTTTGAGGAAAATACACACAAAACATGGTGCATTTATTTGCAAATCCAATATCATCGAGAATTTACTATATGTTGATGTAATGTATAATATAAAAAATATAAATGCATTGAAAATTATTTTGAAGACCATAGCAATGATATTAATAGAACATTATATCATCGTAAGCATCAAGAAAGCTTGGTAATCACGAAACATAATATCTCATATTGTATCATGTTCTATTTATTTGAGTTTCATCACTTGTCCATTGTCATGTAAGTGGTATTAATTGTTGTTACTTTTACTAGACAATCATATTTGTATGTTATGTCAGAATATCTTTTGTTAGCTTGCAAGAGTGCAATATTTGATTGTAAGTATACTAAAAAGGGTTCTGTTAAATAATAGATTTAATCAAGGGATATTTACACCCATAACCCTGAGTAATTTCATAATTATCTTAAGAACCCTCGATAATCACGAATTACATCAAAGACCCTTAATAACCGTTCCGTTTTACATCCATAACCTTCTGTTAATTTAGTTCATTAACTCAACCAAATGGCTGAGTTAATCTAACCAATCCGTGATCTAACGACTGAGATTAATAAAAAATAATAATAAAGGAATGAGATGAGAGGAGAAGGTGGGTTCGATCATGTAGCAGGCGGCGGACTGCAACGGGGCAAGCGGGTAGAGGTACGTGCAGGTCCGACCTGTGGCTTGCATGGTGGCGCGCTGGAGCAAGCAGTAACGAGGGTAAGCGGTGGAAGGTTCTGGGAGAGCGACGGCTCAGGGGGAGGAGGCTTCACCTCAGGCTTGCGGGGAAGAGGCGTGCATGGGCGGGGAAGTTGGAGCTTGCGTGAGGGGGGGGGGGGTGTTGGAGCTTACGGCTCTACATGAGGCTTGCAAGGCAAAGGTGCGCGGGCAACCGAGGGGAGCTCTGCTTGAGCCTTGCAGGACATAGGTGCGCGCGGATTGGGGTAGGGGAGCTGGAGCTCGCATGCGAACAGGTGGGGGAGGCGATTAATCATCGGGGCCACCCTAGTTGGAGGTGGGCAGCTCCTCCACGCCTTCCACAGGCGGCTTCCACGCCTCCATCCCGGCTCCATCCTCGACTGTGCATATGCCCTCTCCCTCTATCGCGGTGATGTAGACTCATCGCCCTGCAACTCTGCATACTATAACGAGATGGCATCATTTGTAAATACGACTGAGCATTAGGGGTAATTTTGTCGTTTTCTAATGGAAACTGTCAAATGTAACGGTCATGTCAAACGGAACATAACACAGGGTCATGTCATGTAAGAGTTAAGGATTATTCGAGGTTACTCATGTAATTGTCAATTATCGAGGTTTTTGGGGTAATTACGAAATTACTCATGGTTATGAGTGTAAATATCCCTTTAATCATTATGAGCAAACAAACTAACACACAAACAAATTCTAACACGGTAAAAAAATCACCCAAGGAGAACCATATATGCACAATGAGGTTACCGTGGACACCCTTACGGGAAAAATTGATAACCTAAATCCCTAATTCAGTATTCTCGACCAATCTTGTTGACCAACTATTCCACAATCCAAATTTCTTGCATGTGATTAGCCCCCCTAATAAGCCGCTAATAGCTCCATCCTGGATATAGATGTTGAACAAATAAACTAGCTTATAGACTCTCCCACCTATCTTTAGTAGCTTGGTATTGTCGCGAAGAACTCCCACACCTCGACTGCTATCCTAGCCTCTTTCCTATATGAACCAAAAATATGGCCATAACGTAGGATTAATCAAAGTCTTCCAAGTATCAATGATGCCAGGGTATTAGAAATAGTATGGGTTATACAAACATAATAGATATTGTACCATGATGTTTCCACTTCAAGGGAGTGATGAAACCATATGGATTTTAGTGAGAAGCATCTCTGTAATAACATAATCTTTTTATTGAATGTCTTCTTAAAAAAATGGACCAATTACATAATGACCCTACCTTCTTTTTTAAAAAAAGCAACATAACCAACATTTATGATTATTATATGTATAATATATATATGAAATATCATGACCCTCTCCCGTCCGTTTTTTTGCCTATTGTTTTAACCATAACGGCTACAAATAATTAGCATTATCCTTACTTATTATTATTATTATTATTATTATTATTATCCTTATACCTATTTAAAGTAAAAAAATAACAAACATGGGGTGAAGATCTAACGTAAGTATTGTAACGACAAAAAATATATAT
This sequence comes from Ottelia alismoides, assembly GCA_037367405.1. Classification (NCBI taxonomy): domain Eukaryota; kingdom Viridiplantae; phylum Streptophyta; class Magnoliopsida; order Alismatales; family Hydrocharitaceae; genus Ottelia; species Ottelia alismoides. Next base: position 271,968 of record JAZKJV010011351.1, on the reverse strand, counting down.
ACTAATCATAAACGGCATAACTGATTGCCGTTCAAAAGAAAAAATATAATAATAATGAAATAAATAACAGCCGTACAAAGCATGATAATAATAAATATATATATATATATAGGGACCCCTTCAAATGAGGTGGGGTCTCATAGTGATTATAGAGAGCCATCAATAACTACGGTTGGATTAAGATCGGAAGGTCCGGATCAATACCACTATCGTTATATAAAATGGTTTTGACGAAATAACATTTCTATATATAGAGAAAACAAACGTGCGATTTTAATGGGACAGTAGAGAAAAAGCCGGAAGTACAAATTAGGCAAAACTACTTTCTTAATAATAGACGCCAGGACTGCTAATGTATATAACAACTTTCAAAATAGTTCAAAAATATTACTTTTTTGATGTAGTTTATTGAATAATACTTTAACAAGTTGCTATTGTATGAGCTTTTTTTGAAATAAAACCATTATAATTACAAACTTTTGTTAACATTTTGTTTTTTAAAAAGGCGTCAGTGAGGGAAAAGGGCGTATCTACAAAATAGGGATAACTAATTTATTAAAAATAGACGCAAGAAGCTCTAATTTATATATTGATTGTCAAAAACATTAAAAAAAATTTTTTTTTAGAGATTGTTATTTGAATAACACTTTAACAAATTGATATTTTACGATACTTTTTTGAAATGAAGCAACTAAATTTAAAAGAAGTTGAGCATATTTTGTTGGATTTAAAAGCAAGCATGAGGATTAGTTAAATAAAAATTCCAATCCTAATGAAAACGATGTTTTAATACGACCAATTTGCTTTTCTTAATAATGAAAATATGTTTTAGATGATAAAATTTATTAACAGAATATTAAAAGGTTGGTTGATAATTTAAAAAACGTGACAATAATTTGAAATTGTTACGTATAATAATACAAAAACTATGATATGAAACGAAATAACATATACTACTTAAATTTAAAATTTAATAGTATTTATTAAAAAGATGATGGCCTCAACAAAGTATGCTATGCTTTTTCAAAATAATAATAAAAATATAAAATTTTGAAGTTAATTTCTTATTAATTATTAAATTCTCATTATTTTTTAATAAATGTCGTTCGAATTTTACGAATATGTGAAGATGTTTTGAAATATCTTATAGATAATTACAAAAATTTCTTACATTGTAAATTACAATTCCTATTACATGTTCCGACTTTACATATATAAAATTCAAATCCATCTTAAAATGGAAAGCATTGGTTACCTAATTAATATAATGTATCGACGGCTGATTATTATTATAATAAAAACATGGAAAGTAATAAATTACTTCCGTAAAGGGAGCTCTCATTCTGCTCCGACATTTCCGCCCAAAAAAAGAGAGACGGTTGTGGCTGGAGGAGGGCAAACATCGATTAGGTCTGTCGAGCGAATCAGACGAAAGAGGATGAGCAGAAGGAAGGATACGACTGCGGCGGTGAGTCAAGAGGGGAAGGATTCCGCCTCTCGCATTGCTGGTAGGAGGATGATGCGGAGAAGGTAATGATTTAAACTTTGGACAGTACATTAGATTTTTTATTTTTTAGGGTTTCAGTATGATTTCGAAATAAAATATTTGGGGGAAACATGATTTATGAAGGTATTATATAAGTTTACATGGACATCTCATTATAAGGTCATCTATAAGTTGATTTTACCAAAATAATGAGCAAAGTAATATCTTTCTGTTGTCTTTCATTACGTTGAAACAGTAAAAATTTGATAAATTGGAATATTATGATGGAAAAATTTTGATTATTAAATTCTGGGAAGCGTTAAGAATGATTGTTAGAGAATAATGCATGTTAAATGTAAATACATACAACATATAACTTTAGATAAAATTATAAGTAAGTTAAGAATAAAATATTAATCGTTTTGATGCAGGTTTGAGATATCTTCGTCTGAATCCGACTATGAGGATTTTGACATTGGATCAAATGCTGAGATACCTATATCCACTAGATCACCTGAAGGAAAAAATGTGCATGATCATTCTTTGAAGAAACAGAGAGGTACTTAAAGAACATAAACATTAGATTTATTCTATTTCCCGTTGATCTTTTTTATTTTAAATAATTGAAACTTGTTACTGTTACAATTAAATTTCAGAGATGAATCACACACGAGATGAATTGAATATGAAAACCACACAAGACTCCGAACAGTGTAGAGAAGAAGAGATGTTTCAGAAATACGGAAGTATGGATTAAATTCTATAATATTTATTTTGAATTTGAATCATATATTTGTTATAATACATATTTGAATATAAACTTTTTATTCAGGCAAAGGCTACGTGCAACATAGATGTTTCATAGAACATTTCGTCCATTACATAGATGGGCACAGACCTACTCCCAAACAACAATCTCTTATATCAAAGACGGCTTTTTCCAGACTTATCAACATAGGGAATATTGATATAGAGCGGAAAAATTTACAATGGCTGGTGGAGAAATACCAAGGAGGGAGGGATTTCCGATTTGGAAATAAGGTTGTGACATTCAGCGACGATGATGTTGGTATCATACTTGGTTTACCAAGTACAGGATTTCCAGTTACATTTAGGGGGAAGCATATGCCTTGGAAAAGTTTGATATCAACTGAGCTATTTGACAATGGCATGGTTTTCAACAGGAGGAAGCTGATTCACGTGTTGATTGAGTACTATGATCGGGATGATGATAACTCTGTGACCATATATGTTGCATGTTTGATTTTGTTCATGTTTGCAACGTTCCTTTTTCCAGATTGTGCCTATTCTTTTCCAAAGGAATTGCTTCACTATGTTGAGTCATTAGAGGACACAAGATACTTCAACTGGTCAGATGCTGTTGCTAGGATGATATTGTCAAATATGGACGATGTCTTTCATAGGATTCAACAGCGAAGAAATGGAGCAGCACGCATAACACTGGGCTATCTTACAGGATGCGTAGCTTGTTTATACGTAAGCTATTTCTTAGATTTACGTTATAAAAGATTTTATTAAATATTGTTCTAAGATTGAATTATTTTCAGGTGTGGATGCTTGAATACTGTTGCAAAGAGCTAGTTGTGAGTCGCGATTTGAGACCAAGAATTAGGAAGTGGAGTGGAACAATAAAAGGGCTGTCAAGGAGATTGGTTTCATTAGGCAATGACCAGGTATTTATATTACATAAAATTATTAGGTCCTATCGTAAAGAGATAAATTAAAAATTTCTAATAAATGAATTGATATGTAGATACTATGCAATGCTTTAGAATGAATTGTTTAATGAACTGTTAATAAACTGAACTTTATTGATTTAAACCAGATCTTGCCCAACATTCATCCAACAAAGAATGAGATAGTGAAGATAGCACCTGATGAGTATGTCTTCCCTTATGAGAAGTTCCTCTTAAGTGGCTTTTCTGTGAGGAGACCAGAAATAATAATTGAAGAGGTCATCCCAGTTCCATTAGATGGTCCACTGAAGAGAGGACGTTTCAAGAAGGGTGTGTTTCATGCAATAGTGAGTGATGATGGTAAAGAAACTGAGAATGAAAAGAAAATTTCAACAAAAAAATGCTGTCAGTGTGAATCTTTGAAAAAAGAAGTAACAGAGTTAAGAAATCTGATTGTGCATCTTAGAGGGGATTCAAAAAACACAGACAATGACGGTATGATTGTTCGGTATGAGACTGAGATCATGAATTTGAAGATGGAAAATAAAGAGCTTAAAGAAGAAATCATGAAGTTGGTGAATCATGTAGAATCAGCACTTAGTGAACCGTTGGTAGAAAATGTTGAAAAGCATGTTTCAAGCATTACAGTTACTGGAAGCATGATTGAGACATGTTATCAACAAGGTAGGGATGATAAGGATACTTTTGAAAAAAACACAGAGAAAGATATGCTTGAAAAAGAACAAGCTGACATATCTTTTGAAGGAAAAGATGGAGATGGGGAAAAAACTGGAACTAATAAAATGGTTGAGGAAATATTCGAGATGGTTCACGAAGAGTTGCCGAACAATGATGTTGAGAATGCAATGGATATACCTTCATTTGACCTTGAGTTTAATGAAGAAAGGAAAACATCATGTTCACTGATTAGTGAAACACCAACCAAAAGGAAGAGGGAAAAGACACAAGTAAATCCAAGCTCTCTAGCAAAAAGAGTCAAGGAAAGGAGAGAGGCAACGAGAACAAGAACAGAAAATGCAAACAAGGATCAATTTAAGAACAATGATCTGAAGACTAAATCAACAAAGAAGTCATCAAAGAATGCATCAAAGACGTCAGAACTTCATGATCATGCTGACTTGGAATCAGAGGTAAGAAATTAACTAAGAAACTATATAATATATTTATATAACGTTAAAATTTTTTCTGTGCAGTACCTTTGCGACGCTCCGACAGATTTCATAGGATATGAATTCATAACATCTGAAGAGAGGGAAATAATTCAGAGTTTCCTGAGAGATCCAGCTGACAAGTACAATTCTTTTTTTATCTTACTACTGCTTCAATGATTATTATATGTTAATAAACTATTGGTTAACTATATAATTGCAGGTTAAATGCAACTTATCATTCGCCGTACAAGAGTTACTGCAAAGGGAGAGAAATACATAACTTCTTGTACGAGAAAATGATTGAAGACTCGGTATGTTTATAGCTGTTCTCTATTACAAATAATGATATAATGAACAACTGTAATTATGACTAAGACAAATATTTAAACAAATGTCTGAACCTTTGTAGATAATCGAGATGTATATGGAAATTGTTTGTCATAATCACCGTAAGGACGAAGGCATAATTCCATTCATATTCACTTCGATTTACAAAATGGTAAGTCAGTGAAAAAATTAATATATAAAGGTATAAACAAATATGATGCAAACTAACATATTACATCTAAAAATGCACAGCAATTCTTCATCAACAATGTTGAAGCTGGAACAGAGGAAGAGTTCAACAACTTGGAGAAATTATATGATGATCCTGATGATCTTATTGGCTTATCAAAAATATTCACGGTCATTCATACAAGGAATCATTGGCACTTGCTTGTTACAGATTTGGAAACAATGAATTTTTACTCTTACAACTCAATGAAAGGCAACAAATTCCACAAGAAGGATCTTTACAAATGGGTATTGAAAATTTAAATAGATCTTAAATTTATATTATATCATTCTATTATTTTACTTATCTAACTACAATCTTAATTTCAGATGGGATGGATCAAAGAATACTTCAGCACAACACACTTGGGAGATAGCGTGTTCAATTGGGGTCTAATATTTGTTGAAGACTGCCCTCAGCAACCACCGCAAAGCTTGGACTGTGGAGTCTATGTCATGAAGATGGTCGAGTACTTATGCGAAGGAAAAGCACTAAACTTCAGTTACGACGACATCCCGCGATTCAGAGCAGAAATTGCTTGCCAGCTGTTGCGATCTAGCAGGGTGGAAAATTCCAGTTTCAAATGATGCAGCACCTTAACTTAGTTTTTTAAGATACATTATCTATGTGTTATCAGTAGTTGGACAATGGATAGAAACAATGTTACTCTATATATTTTTGATTCAAAAGTTAGCATGTAGAACTTATTGAATATCTCCAAGAACTAGTTAGTCTTCATTTGTAGCCTTTTTTAATTTGATTATGATGAGCTGTTATGACTAATTTATGGGTGTATTCTGATGAAGTGATGAAGTGGTGGTTCTTCTGACAATGTCTGCGACTGAAGGAAAGCTCATGATATTTAAAATTTTAAATTCACCCCGTTCATTTTTTTTTTGCCTATTCCGTGGTCTTGACTTGCTCTGTTTGTCACTACCTCTATGTTCTCTCTTGTATGTGATCGTATAAACCTCCTTTAATTGCTGAGACATAAAACATCCTAGTACTTTAAATGATATCATTGTGCAATAAGTTATATATCAATAAGTTAAATGATATCATTGTGCAATAAGTTATTTATGTTCTCTCTTCTATGTTGCTAGTACTTTCATCCAATAAGTTATATATCATTGTGCAATATATAAGTTATATATGAATGTTGAAATGATTCATACAGTAATGTTATATCATTGTGAAATATAACCTTTTTAAAATAACCATAGATCTAAATGTTATTCTTTTTTAAATGTAAATAATTAGAAGGACAAAATAATTTCAGACGAAGAGGTGCTGTTGAATACAAAGTACATGTACAGAATTGGAAAAACAAGCACATGTACAGGATATGATTCGAAATTTGAATACAAAGTACCTTATTAGATTCCTGTCAAAAAACCAATACACTAAACTTTCAGCCATGATATACATTGATTGGGCGTGACAAACAGATGAACAGAATATATAGAAAACAGTTGAATGCGAAGAAAACAAACATTAAAAACTAAAGACTGTTTTATACAGTAAAAGTTCAAAATTTGAATACATTGTTTTCATTGTAAACATTGTAAATGTCCTATAAAAACAATCTATGTTTGCTCATTGTAGCTGAATATAGCTGCAGTTTGCTGATAACAGTATCTTCATGGAATTTATGAAGCCTCTTGAGAATTTTAAGCAATTCCTGAAAAAAAAACAAAAACAATTCTATGAGAATAACATCAAATCTGACCAAGTATACTTTTGAAAATTTAAATGAAATGATAAAATAATATATAATACAAAGTACCTTATTAGATTCCTTTCAAAAACCAATAGACTACAAATATAATGTTAGGAATCAGTGTCTCCGGAGCTCATTGATGAATCACTGAGAAGAATATCATTAAACATATAAATGAGCTTATTAATGAAGATTATATTAACTAAATAATAACTAATTGAAACATATAAATAATCACCTGTTAGAAGTTTGCAACTTGTTTGAAGGACAGTTGCGAGAGTCGTGACCAACATTGAACTTGCCACATGATTTGCATTGCCTCCCTTTGTTTCTCCTGAGTTCATTTGTTGGCCTTTGCCGATTACCACTGCCCTTAGGTCTTCCACCACGACCACTTCCATTCGTTCTCGCAGTGTTGGGTTCACGTATAATTGGAGCATTGGCACTAGAATTTATCTGGCTAGAGTTGTTATCATTTAAATTATTTGGTTGTGATAAGCTAATATTTTGTAGCTGTGAAATAAGACTTTTAAGTTTCTTTTGAGTAAGTTCAAATGAAGAAGAATCATCAACTGATAAAGCAACAACATTGGAGCATAATCTATTCAACTCACCAGCCCTTTCAATTTGAACATTGCGATTGTAGAGTGGATAATTTCCAGATTTCTTAACACTCTTTGTCCATCTTTCTAATATGTATCCACTGTCCAGATTCTCAAAATTTCTTGTCTTAAAAACAGCAAACAAGTGTCGACAAGGTATACCTTCGTATTCCATCTTGCCACAAGAACAAACAAATAGATTTGAGTCTGTATAAAATGAAACCTCCCTGCTTTTTTCAGATCGACCAATCTTGTTGACATTATATATTATTCTGCAGCTGGAGCTCTCAGATATTACAACATTCATCTCCATACCTTTCTTTAGCTGCTTACGAACGACATAGAACATAGTCTTTGTATATACCTGCCATAATTGATCTTCCATCTTCCATGTGGTGTCGGTAATTGGTCTCTTCTGATCTGAATCATTATCCAAGTCGTTGTCGCGTTCTCTAAGCCTCTGAAGTGATGTCTGAAATCTGAAGATGAATTCAAGTAGTGAATTTTGCTTAGTTATGTGGCTTTGGAGAAAAGCATTCATACTCTCGCTGCGTTGGGTGCTCCGCATTCCTGCAAAAAATTTATCCCTCATGTATATATCAAGCCACTTATGTCTTATGCTGAACTTTTCGGCCAACCATCCATTCTCTGCTAAACCAAATTGATCAATTGCATCTATCCATCCATTTTCAAAAAGCTCAATAAAATGAGTACGCCAAACAAGGTCAGAAAAAATTTTTAATGCTTTATCTAAATCCTGTATACGACCAAGCTTTGTCTTCAACTTGGACATTATGTGCCAGGCACATAACTTGTGAATAGTATTTGGAAAGGATACTAGAATAGCAGCGTGTATAGCAGGGTCTTCATCAGTAACAATAGATATAGGGTGTTTTCCCATTGCCTCGATGAATTTGTCAAATAACCAAACAAAAGATTCGGTATTTTCTCTATGTAAAAATGCATTTCCAAAAAATATGGTCCTGTTATGATGATTGACACCACAAAAAGAACCGAATACGAGCTTGTATTCGTTAGTCCTGTAGGTGGTGTCAAATGTAATTGCATCGCCAAAAAGTTTGTAGTCAGCAATAGACTCTGAATCAATCCAGATGCAATGAGTAAGCCTGTTTTCCTCATCTGTTTTATAGGAATAGAAGAACTCAGGAGTCTTCCTTTGACAATTGCGTAAATGTTCAAGTAGCAGATGAGCATCCAAACCATCTTTGTTTTTCTTTTCAGTTCTATTTAGATTGTATATATCACGAACAATACCACCAGCTTGACTATTAGTGATAAAACCATTGTCGATGAAAGCTGATTGCTTGGATGTAGAAATATTAATATCAGTCATTGATTTCACAAGCAACTTCGTAGCCCTTGAAAACCTTCTATTCGGTCTCAAATAACGTCGTTTAGAGGGCGTTACAAGGTTGTGGTTATGATCTTCACTGAATTTAACAACAATCCAGTCACCTTCTTCACGCCTATGACGAATAGCAAGCATTGCATTGCATCCAGTTCTAACTAAACCAACTCTACGTTCTTCATGATAAAATTCAATATCATCACTGTAATCGCTATCTACTGAAATACGTACTTTCCGATTGCTCTTAAGAGTCGAGAAACCTTGTTTCCAGCAAACAAATTTCTTAAAAATAACCATCTTTTCCTTTGTTACTCTGTTAACACCGTGACGAGTACTACTCTTTCTAACATTAAATCCAACAATAGTAGCATAAGACTCATATAACTGGTATGCTTGTTCAATAGATCCAAAAGTCATTCCAATGATTGGAGTATATGGATTTTCATATTCAGCGGACCTTTGCGGTGTATGGCAGTCTTCTGTAGATAAAAAATAATTATAGACAATATTATTGACTTTATAACCTTTTCTGAAATTTATATAATTTGATATGATTTAATGTACTTCGAGTTAGATATTACGGCTCAGCCGCAATTGATAACGTACTAAAGTATTGAAGTTGTTCAGTACTTATTAATATAATGATCTAAAATTTAAATATATATGTAAGTTATTAAAATAAAATGTCAAAATTTCAAAATATTTACAATATTCCTAAATTTAACAAAATTTTGAAAAAAAATTACGGAATTATTCTATGAAGATGTAATTTGGGAAAAAGAAAATTGTAACATCTAAAGCGTATAATACGTTAAAATACTGTTAAACATATATAAATTAAATATTAAAATAACTACTGTTTTATTAAACTATTATTTTTTATTTTAAAAAAATATCATTAAATTTTAAAAAATTACTGGTTATTTCAAATTAATTTCTGCCTAAAGTAAATATATTTAATAATTTGTAAAGATTACCAACAATTTCAAATATATATCGAATATTATTAAAAAAAGATAATTACTTTAAAAATGGGTTTTAATTTAGTATTATTGAAAAACATTGAAAAAAAATAAATTTATGAATTTCTTAGAACATCTATACAAGAAAAGAAAACATTCTGTACGAACCTTGGAATTCATGATCTCCATTACTTCGATCAGAAGGACCATCCAGTAGAAGGTGCGCCTGTTATGAACATAAAAAATTCAAACAAATTATTTAAAAACAAACATGGAAGAACCTGATACATATTTAAAAAATATAAACCTGTTGCTGGGCGAGATTCGGATCATGGTATTCAACTAAAGCATCAGATGAACCGAGAAGAAGAAGATGCTGAAATATGAATGATATATTACACATCATGTGTTTATAATAATATTGAATAAAGAAATTTGATTACGAAGAAAAAAATAATATGAAATGATGAAATAAGAACCTGGAAACCACCAACGTTTAAGTTTTCTGAAGACATGGACAGAAGGAACAGCTCTAAAACTGGAGACGATATTCGAAAACAATAAAGTTGATGATATTCTAAAGACATGAACAATGAGATAAGCAGGAATGGGAAATAAGACATAATAGGTATGTTTACCTAATTAAATCGAGACAATAAAGTTGATGATATTTAATATTTCCAAATCGAACATAAAAGTCGGAATTGTAGTTAATAAGTTAGTATTTTCCATAAAAAGAGGATGGAAGGCGGTTTTGGTGGTGGTTTTCTTTTGGAAAACCGGATTTAATCACGACCATCAATACATATCAAACGGCTGTCATTTGTGGCTCATCATATTCACAATGAGACCCCGTCTCATTTGAAGTTTCTCCTATATATATATATATATATATATAAATCCCATTGAAGGGAGTTTTAAACCGTGCGTGCAAGGTGACGGCAGAGAGAGTTTGAGGATTGTTGATCGAGATCCCGCGTCGCTGCGATCAACGTCGTTTTTCCGAACCTTGGGGGCCATCGCAATTGGAGATGTGAATTAAAGTTCGACATCAAGAGTTGACGGTTTATTTGGCGACAAGGTATATCATTGATCTTTTTTTGATGCATTTCTTATTAGACGAGAGTCATTGATTCCGACATATTGTCGATAGGACGAGAGTCGTCGATTTCCAGTATATTGTCGATAGGAATAGATTTACTTTATGGATGGATTCTCTAAAATAAAACCAAATAAAATATAGGTGCGTAGTTAATTTCCCTAGAAAGAGAAATGTAACTATGTGATTTTTTTTATCCCTCAGGAGACCGGATGACTAAAATTACATGATTTTTATTTCCAACCACGTACCTTTCTAATTAAAGTTTATCCACTAATTGTATACTTATGAAATGATCAACAATTTTTTATGGTGCAAAGTATATATCGGCCCCTGTGGTAGTTTATATACATATTAGGATAAATAAAATAGATTACCTAATTTTCAAAATAAATCGGTTGTTTTCAAGAAAAAAATTTATTTTTTTTGCAGATACTGATTTTAAGAGAACCTACATTTCTATTTATTGTATAACCCAAGTCACCCATTATTAGAAAAGAAACGGATTTTTTTTGACATATTGGTTAACATTTGTAGATAAAATATTATTTCATAAATAGGAATGCAATATATTATATTTTCGCAAACTCGTCGATAAACAAAAAATACTACTGCTAATAACAAGAACAATGGTAATAAAAAAATTAATTGTTATTTAACTACCAACACATGGGATGGGTAGTACCCGGATAGAACGTCGAGTGTTTTTTTAGAGTATGGTGTTAAGATAGTTTTCTTTGATTTAGGTGAAAATTGATTTCTGTGGACGAAGAATCCTATAAATATATCTGTACAGATTGAGGTATGTACATTAATCTATGTTTCATACCATTGTCATTTATACCCCACATTTGATTTTATTAGTTGTTGTAATGGAGTTTTTATAATATCTCGTTGAACTTGTTGATTATACCTCTGTGTTACAACTTTATGTAATTAGGTGCCAAGTTGATATTTAACCATAATGCTTATTCATGGATTAGTTATTAAATGTAAAGAGATAAATACATTATTGCCTTTTGATATATAGTTTATAATGTATTTTTTTATTCAAATATTTTATTGGAAAATTATTGTTGATTTTGACACCACCATTGTGAGGGAGTAGACATTGTTGGCCCATTAGAGGTTTTGACCTGGTCGGGTGCCGCGCGGACGGTTAATTCCGTCAATTGACCGTTGTAGGCGTGTAATCCTACACTACTTTCAAACAATTTACCGCTATGGCGGTTGACTCATATTTGATGTCCATTGCATTGGGGTTTGGATAGGAGATCTCGTATTGATATTTGTTTTAGTTTTAAAAATTTTAATTTAAGGGAACGGGGTAGCTTCTATCCAAGCTCGAGCTGCCAGGTGTCGGCAGATGGTATTGATTTATATTTAATATAGATTTTGATATTATGGTCACAAATTTTGTGATATTCAAAGAAATTTATTGAATTGTCATTGTTATTCCCATGATGATTGGCATAATTGAAAAAGTCTTATTATAGTTCATCCTTTGTTTATTGATTTATATTCCTTGTCATATGGAATTATCATCGTATTTTTTTCTACTCATTGTATATAGTTATGATGGTATGTCTCATAAATTATTGGTGCATACTTAGTCAAATTCGTTTGACTAATATTGAATTACAACCTTGCAGCTTAGAGGAAAGCAAGAGGTTGGCCATCGGCTGGATTGAAGAGTCATTGATATTTTTCTATCCTCTTAAGTCATTGTACGGATAAACCTATTTAATTTTATTATGTAGTTTAGACTTGATAAGCCTTTTATTCATTGGTTAATTTCCTTTATTCTTCCAATATGTTTGGCACTCTGATTGTTATTTATGGATTATTGAGATTTTGTCTCGCTCCTGGACTCGAAAAAAATTCATTGTTTTGTGATGCTTCCGCAATTTTCCCCATGTTTCGAGGTTCGGGACGTGACAACGTGGTATCAGAGCCAAATGGAAGATTAGAGGAATATTTTCTAATTTTAGGATGACTTATAATATTTATAGATTATATTTGGAATAGCTGACTAATTGACCGTCGCTATTCGTAGATGTTGACCGTCTCGAACCGTAAGAGGAGTCGTCGCTGCATGGATTTGGCAGCCAGAATGCCAAATGAATGAAGACGGTCGAGGAACTCTCCCAGCTGATTCGTGATCAAGCTGATCACCATCAAAGTAAGGACATGGATCATAGACGTTGCGAGAGGCATCTTGAAAAAGAAAGGCGTCATCGTGAGGAGCGCCAGGATGAGATCACCTTTGAGAGATTCTTAAAGGTGAACCCGCCTAGCTTGGACAGTATAGTGGATGCTGAGGTAGCAGACCGATGGCTGGATGAGACAGAAAAATTGTTTGATGCAATCAGATGTCCGGATCATAGCAAGGTCTCCTTTGCTACTCATCAACTGAAAGGTCCTGCTACGGACTGGTGGACCAGTTGTCAATTGCGGAAATTTGAAAAAAGGAGAGATTATTCCCTGGGATGAGTTTGGTAAACTCTTCCGCGAGCACTATATTCTGATGCACTTGCAATTGATCAAGGAGCAAGAGTTTATTAATATGAAGTAGGGAGATCTGAATGTTGCTGAATATAACAACAAGTTTCATCGCTTACTGAAGTATGCTCCACACTTATGTCCTGATGAGTACCGTACGACTCAGAAGTTCATTGAGGGACTTCACCCTGCTTTAAGATCGAAGGTTCTCTCCAGCATGCCGAAGACTATGGAGGATGCTCTAGCCAGTGCCTCAACTATGGAGCGAGATTTCTTGCGAAGAAAGGAGGTGAAGCCGCGCAATGATCGAAATAATCGATTCGGGAGGAATAAAAATTTCAAGAATTCTCAGAAGCAGAAGCAAGCCTTCAAGCCGGGGTAAAACAACAGAATTCCTGAATGCTCTTTTTGTCATCGTTTCCATCCTGGAGAATGCTATCTCAAGAATGACCAGTGTCTGAACTGTGGAGAGAAAGAACACTTTGTTCGTGATTGTCCGAAGCATAGGAAGCAGCCCGTTGCTCAAGGACAAGATCAAAAGCCAAAGGTTCCGGCTCGAGTATATGCTCTCACCACTGGAGATAATGCTACAAGGTCATCGAAGGTACTCTTCTTATTGCTAATTTGCATGCGAAGATTCTTTTTGATACTGGTGCTACACATACCTTTATTTCTGATGCACTAGTAAAAAGCATGGATGCCAAACCAAAACTTTTAAATATTGATTTGATGGTTATCACACCTACTAGGGGAAGTGTGAAAGCATTGGAGTATATTCAAGATGCTCCATTGATAATTGAGGGTCATGAGCTGCCTAGTGACCTCATTGTCATGAAGATGACAGATTTTGATATTATCCTTGGGATGGATTGGCTTTCCCGATATCATTGTATTATTGATTGTTGTAAGAAAAGGGTGATCGCTGCAAGCCATCAGTTTCCAGGTATCGTCATAAAAGGACATGGCTCTACCTCTGAACGGTGCATTATTTCTGCCATGAAGGCACATCGCATGATCTTGAAAGAGCGAGAAGCCTATCTTGCTAGCATCTTAAGGGTTGAGCCATCAACCGTATCTTTATCTGATCTCGACGTCGTTCGGGAGTTTCCTGATGTTTTTCCAAAAGAATTGCCTGGACCCCCACCTCAACGGGAGATTGATTTCACTATTGAGCTGGTTCCTGTAACGGTACCAATATCCAAGGCACCATATCGTATGGTTCCTGCTGAACTGGTTGAATTAAAGAAGCAACTTGAAGAGTTGCTTGACTTGGGATTTATCAGGTCCAGTGTGTCACCATGGGCTGCACCTGTGTTATTTGTTAGAAAGAAGGATGGATCTCTCCGCTTATGCATTGATTATCGAATGTTGAATCAGGTGACTGTGAAGAATAAATATCCGTTACCACGGATAGATGATTTATTTGATCAGCTCCAATCAGCAAGGGTCTTCTCGAAGATTGATTTGCGATCCGGCTATCATCAATTGAGGATTCGAGAGGAAGATATCTCGAAGACTGCTTTTCGGACACGCTATGGGCATTATGAATTTTGTGTGATACCCTTCGGATTGACTAATGCTTCTGCCGCTTTTATGGATCTTATGAATCGGGTCTTTCGACCATTCTTAGATCACTTCGTCATTATCTTTGTTGATGATATTCTTGTATATTCTAAAAGTGTTGAGCAACACGAGGAGCACTTGAGAATCGTATTGGAGACTCTGAGGCATAACCAACTTTATGCTAAATTCTCCAAGTGCGAATTCTGGTTGGAAAAGGTCATGTTCCTTGGGCACATTATTTCCAAGGATGGGATTTCTGTAGATCCAACTAAGGTTGAGGCAGTCGCTGAATGTAAGCAGCCAAAGAGTGTGACAGAAATTAGAAGTTTTCTTGGTTTAGCAGGATACTATCGCAGATTCATTCGTGATTTCTCTAAGATTTCACTTCTCTTACCGAATTGACTAGAAAAGGAACCAAGTTTGAATGGTCTTCTGCATGTGAGCGTAGCTTCCAAGAATTAAAGAGGAGGTTAACCACTGCTCATGTCTTGACTTTACCTTCTGGTTGTGGAGGTTTTGTCATCTACACGGATGCATCCCTGAATGGCGTGGGTTGTGTGTTGATGCAGAATGAAAAAGTTGTCGCTTATGCTTCAAGGCAGCTAAAGATTCATGAAAGGAATTATCCCACGCATGATCTAGAGCTTGCTGACGTGGTGTTTGCATTTAAAGATCTGGCGTCACTACCTTTATGGTGAGAAATTTGAGGTCTTCTCTGATCACAAAAGCCTCAAATACATCCTCTCTCAAAAATACTTGAATATGCGCCAGCGAAGATGGATGGAATTCCTTAAAGACTATGATTTCTCTATTGCTTACCATCCAAGTAAAGCAAATGCTGTAGTAGATGCCTTGAGCCGAAAAGGCTATGCGATGTCTGCGAGTTTGATGATCATCGAAAAATGGAAGTTGATTGACGATTTGGTCTCTTGGAATCCTTTCAAGGAAGGAGACAAGATTATCTTATCTAGCATCCAGATACATTCTGAAATAATAGAAAAAATTTTGAGAGCTCAGAAAGAAGATCCTGAGTATCATGTTCTGGCTGAAAAGAGTCAATAAGAGAATTCAGAATTCTTCATTGCTCCAGATGGTGGCATTAGATTCAAGAATCGCTTATGGGTTCCTTCACAGGCAGAGTTGAAGCAAGAGAATTTGGATGAAGCACATCGCTCCCGATATACTATGCATCCAGGAAGTACAAAGATGTATAAAGATCTCCAACGGAATTTTTGGTGGAAAAATATGAAGAAAGAAATTGCGGAATTTATTTCTCGTTGTTTGGTGTGTCAGCAAATTAAAGCTGAGCATCAAAGACCAGCTGAACTTTTGGAGCAGTTAGAGGTTCCGAAATGGAAATGGGAACACATCACCATGGACTTTGTGATGGGTCTTTCGAAGACCGATACAACCAATTATAATGCTATATGGGTGATCGTAGACAGATTGATAAAGTCTGCCCATTTCTTACCAATGAAGAAAAAGGAGTCAGTTGCGAGCTTAGCAAATTTATACATGAACAATACTGTGAAGCTTCATGGTATACCTGTCTCTATTGTCTCTGATCGAGATCCAAGATTTACTGGAAGATTTTGGAAAAAACTTCAGGAGGCTTTCGATACAAAGCTGAAGTTTAGTACTGCATTTCATCCTCTGACAGATGGTCAATCTGAAAGAACTATTCAGGTTCTCGAGGATATGCTTAGAGCATGTTCTTTGGATTATTCTCTAAGTTGGGATGAGAATCTTCCACTTATTGAATTCGCCTATAACAACAGTTATCAGGCTAGCATTGGAATGGTTCCTTATGAGGCTCTCTATAGGAGACCATGCAGATCTCCTCTTTGTTGGAGCGAGGTAGGTGAAAGAAGGTTGCTCGGACCGGAACTTGTGCAGAAGTGTACTGATAAGATTGATCTAATTAAGAAAAGACTCTTAATTGCTCAAAGTAGACAAAAAAGTTATGCGGATAACCGTCGTCGAGAACTAGAATTTGCAGTTGGAGATAATGTTTTTCTCAAGATTTCTCTAACTCGTGGTGTATTGAGATTTGGGCGAAAAGGAAAATTTAGTCCAAGATATATTGGGCCATTTGAGATATTGGATAGAGTAGGTGAGGTAGCCTACCGCATTGCATTATTACCTCAATATTCGCATATCCATAACGTCTTTCATGTATCTATGTTGCGAAAATACATTCATGACCTATCTCATCAGATTCATTATGAGCCTGTCGATGTTCGTAAAAACTTATCATATGAAGAACGTCCATCACACATTGTTGATCGTCAAGAATATCAACTTCGAAGAAAGATTATCAAGATGGTGAAGGTTGTTTGGCATAATCATTCGGATAGGGAGGCTACATGGGAACTTGAAGACGAAGTTCGAGAAAAGTATCCTGAACTTTTAGGTATGTATTTGGAATTTCGAGGACGAAATTTCTTTTAAGAGGGGTAGGTTGTAATAACCTAATCTTTTTATTGAATGTCTTCTTAAAAAAATGGACCAATTACATAATGACCCTACCTTCTTCTTTTTTTAAAAACAACATAACCAACATTTGTGATTATTATATGTATAATATGAATATGAAATATCATGACCCTCTCCCATCCGTTTTTTTTGCCTATTGTTTTAACCATAACGACTACAAATAATTAGCATTATCCATCCTTATTATTATTATTATCCTTATACCTATTTAAAGCAAAAAAAATAACAAACATGGGGTGAAGATCTAACGTAAGTGTTGTAACGACAAAAAATATATATACTAATCATAAACGGCATAACCAATTGCCGTTGAAAAGAAAAAAAAATATAATAATAATGAAACAAATAACAGCCGTACAAAGCATGATAATATATATAGGGAAAATTTCAGATGAGGTGCACCTTTCCTTACTACAAGGAAAGCCACGAATCTTGACCGTCTGATCTGTATTGAAGGCTATGATATGTCTGTTTTCAGCCATGCGAAACCACTGTGAAAACCACTCCCGGTACTCTATTTTTAGTAAACTAATTCATTTAAGACGTAATCAAATATGTTAAAATCACATGGTTGTCAATAAGTATTCTACTTCCTATTTTTAGATTCGTCATGTGTCATTTACTCTACCTAATTATCTCATATTTTACGGTAAGTGGTTTTGTGTAAATAGTTTTATTTCATTTTTTTCGTTTAATTTTTTGTATTCTCAGTCGTTCTTCGTCATGGAAGATACGAACTCTTCATCAGACGATGATTCTGCATCCGAGTTTATGTCTAACTATTTTGAAGAAATCTACCAGGTTCATACAATATATTTATTTGTTGTTGTAATTATTTCGTTTTGATCTACATTATCATGTTTTAAACAGGATAATAGCACCATAGATACAGATCACGACAATTCTGATATCGGTTCTCTCCATCCAGATGTTGTTCTTTCTATTCTAAATCTTCATTTTAATATAAATAATATGATTTTTATGTATCCATTTCATTCTTTCCGTATTGGATTCACAATTTTATTTTCTATTGTACTATATTTACCAATATGTTACATAACCATGTTTTTTATAAAATAATACATATTTATAGTTTACTATATATCTTCATATTTTTCAATATATTAGTTTCGTATAATATATGTAATTTCAATATCCAGTGCGACTTATGAGTATTTATTTTACTTTTTATTGCTCTTGAATACTATTTCCTACGACAGTATATAGAATTTCACTTTATTTTTTTTGCTACGATAAATTTCTGGAGCTCTTTATTTCAAAGATATTACAGAAGAACGTCTTCCATATATTGAGGTAATGAGACACCAAATAATTATCTATTATTAATTTTGTTTTTTGAGAATTTATGTCTTTGCAATTTTTATATTAGGATTCTGCTGCAAACATTTTATACTCAGAGTGCGTAGAAACTGATGGATCCTTTCCAGGTAATAATATTATTGTGTAAATTTATTAATGATGCAAACAGTATATCCTCAGGTAATAACATTAATATGTTTTCGATTATATTTAAAATAATGCAGTTGATCCAAGTTCCCCTACTGTAAATTGTAATAATTATCAGCATATACCCACTGTTGGCATGGTTTTTGGTTCCGTTGAACATGCGTATAATTTTTATGAAACTTATGCTACAAAAGAGGGATTCAATGTACGCAAAAGTAGCACAAGACATAGAGTTGATAGATTAACTAAAAATAAGATACTTGTGTTTAAGAGTTTTGTTTGTTGGAAAGAAGGAAAATGAAGAGCTTCTTCATCATCAAGAGGTACATACTCAGTTGAAAGTGATTGCAGCGATGAAAGTATATTTGAAAGATCAGAGAGAGAGATGTTGGTGTTGTTCGAACTGGGTGTAAGGCCATGATGTCGGTTAAATATAGGTTTGATGATCATGATTGGATAGTGTTTTCTTTTAATGAAGAACACAATCATAACCTAGTATCCCCCAGCAAACAGTTGTATCTTCGTGCCAATAGAAAGTTTTCTAAAGCTGCTACAATGCTTATCAAGTACATGACTGATGTTAATATTCCTGTCTCAAAACAATCGGCATTTTTGGATAACGGCTTCATTACAAACAACAAAGTTGGTGGCGTTGTACGTGATATATACAACCTTAATAGGGATGAGAGAAGACGTCGCGATGGTTTGGATGCAAAACTTGTGTTAGATCTCTTTGATAATTGCAAAAAGTTGACGCCTGAATTTTTTTATTCATATCGAACTGATGAGGATAATAGGCTCACCCATTTATTCTGGGCTGACAGTGTATCCATTGAAGATTATAAGGTTTTTGGCGATACAATTTCTTTTGATACGACATATAGAACCAATGAATAAAAATTAATATTTACCTCTTTCTGTGAAGTTAACCATCATGGTTGCTCAATTTTTTTGGTAATGCATTTATAAATAGAGAAACAACAGAAAGTTTTACATGGTTATTTAATCAATTTCTTGAAGCTGGTAGAAAATACCCCATTTCTATAATTACTGATGAAGATCCAGCAATATGTGCCGCAATCCGTCTTTCTTTTCCTAACACTGTTCACAAGTTTTGTACATGGCACATTATGATAAAGCTGAAACTTAAACTGGGTAGAATGAAGGAAATTGTTAAGGCTCTTAAAACATTCAGCAGACTTGTTTGGCGGAGTGAGTCTATTGATCAATTTGAAGATGGTTGGTCAGCAGCCATATCTGAGTTTGGATTGCTTGAGAATAAATGGTTAGCAGAGAAGTATGACATAAGACACAAATGGATAGATGTATATACAAATGACACATTCTTTGCTGGGATGCGTAGCACTCAAAGGAGTGAAAGTATGAACTCATTTTTACAAAATTCTATTACTAAACAGAACACTCTTTTAGATTTTGTTTCCAGATTCCAGACAGCCATCCAGAGGTTAAGAGAACGTGAGAATGACATGGATCATGATTCAAAGACTAGAAGGCCTAAGTTAAGAACCAAATGGACTTTGGAAGAACAAATGGTTGATGTTTATTCGAAAAAGATTTTTTACAAATTTCAGAAAGAGTTGAAGGAGTTAATGATGTTAAATGTTCGTGTTGCTGAAATCAAAGATGAATTGTCATTTTACAATGTTTCTTCAATTGATAAGTCTGTAAAAGATAGAATAGTTTCCGAAATACATCACTCTGATTATCTATCTTGTGAATGCAAAAAAATGAAATTTCAAGGAATACCATGCAGGCACTTACTTGTTGTTACCAAGTTCAGAGGAGAATCATTTCTTTCTAGTTCTTTTATCCTGCCCAGATGGACCAGGAATATTAAGAGTTCTGGTAATTATCCAATCTACAACCAAAATCCACAACATGAAAGTTCTAGACAGTTAAATAATATTTGCTCTCAGATTGTGGCTGAAAGTAGCGTAGAATATGATGACATTTTTTTCTCGTCAAAGCAAAGCTTGTGAAATTGCTCGAAGAAGTTCAAAGTTTAAATGCAAAAAAAAAAGATTATCAAATGTATCACAGGATCAATCTCAATTGGATTCTCATGATAATAATAATCATGTTCTTGTTCCGGTTACTGCAAAAACTAAAGGTAGTGGAAGGGGAGGAAGACCAAAAGGTTTAGGTAGTCGTCGAATATCTCAACAGGAATTAAAAAGAAATAGAGGCAGGCAGTGCAAAGCATGCATGAAGTACAATGTTGGTCATGATTCTAGGAATTGCCCTTCAAACAAGATTCAATCAACTTCAGACTGGTATGAAGGGTTAAACAGTATATATTTTTTATATATTTCTATAGTTTTTAAAATCTGACAATTTTTACATTCAGTGATGATTCATGACAGTCAGAATGATACCAAATATATTGCAAATTTCTTGCATGCTAGATGGTATATTTTTTTAACATTTTATTTGGTTATTATATTTTTTTTCATATAATTAGATATCCTTTTTCCTTTCTACAGAGTTTACTCAGGAGAACATATTTCAGATATCACATACACAATTATTTAAAATCAGCATGGTAAGTTACACATTAAAATTGTATATTTTTTCGATTTATTATATTCAATCAAGCTTACTGATGTAGCGCCCTTTTTCTTTGCAGGATCTTTTTGATCAAGATGGAAGAGTACATAGTTGCAGCCATTAGAAAATATAGACTGATGTTTTAAGACTATATTTATATGTATTTTTTTATAAATCATGGTGTTGATTGATTTATATTGGTTGTATGATCTGATGTTACTCAAACAATAGATGTTCATTATTGATTTAATGTTATATTTTTTGTAATGTTTTGATCTGATATTACTCAAATAAATGTTGATGTTACTCAATCATTTAATTTTGTGCAAACAAGATTAACTAAATAAATAGCATTCGTGGATTTTATTGTTGGTAATGATTAAGAATCCTTTTCAGTGTTGTATTTGTCATAATGTTATAGTAAAATATAACAAAATATCGTAATATATTATAAGTGTAATATTGTAAAATAAAGGAATATAATGTACAATATGATACAACATATTATATAGCCACATTCTTATTATAATATAATGTAAAATATATGACGGCTGATTTATGTTTCAAGTTATCTTCAGATTGTTAACGCTAACTGATCAATTGCAGTAATTTTTAAATTTTCAAGAATATATTAATTTTTGAAACGACTTATATGACGCTATCTTCAGATTGTCCACATCATAATTAAGTTAATTTTACATACTAGACCCATATATCCATTAGATTCGATTTTAGAATTTCATCATTATATCGGACAATGTACTCAAATCCATTTAATATATAATGATCTTTGTATAATGTTATTACAATAGAGAATATCAAACGTACTATTAAATGATTATAGGTACATAATCATACTTTTTATGATAAATCAAAAGATTTAGATATAATGGAAAAATATGAATTCTTAATGTATTTCATTGATGCATAAAACAATCAATTTCAGTATTGCAACCATGTTGCAGTTATTGTAAAATATAGTAACATATATTAAAATATATCATATTATTTTAATTTTTACAGTGGTAAATGTAAGACCAATACAATAAATTTAAACATTATAATGTAACAATTGAATAAATAAACTATGGATCAAAATACAGTTTGTTTTTTAATGTTAACATATATATCGATTGGTTTATTTATCGCATTATCTTCTTATAGTTAACGGTACCTTCTCACTTCATGACATCATTTATATAATCTTAAATATATTATGCACCAACATTTTATACAGTTAAATTATAATGTTTTTACATATGAATTTACAGTTATCTGCATATTACAAAAATATAAGATCATCAAACAATACAATTCATTCATAATAGACGGTATAAAAGACGTAACATGGCTGAATTATGTAAGGTAAACAAAATAAACAAACCAATATTCTTAAACATTCCAGTAAATACTTGTAAATACAAACCAAAGTTATCTTTCCAGGAAATACTTTTAAACACAAACTTCTAAATATTGTTTCAGAAATCTAAATGTCAACACTGTTCAACATCTATGAAATATTTTTTTGGTGTTGTCATGAAAACACTATGCACCATCCTCGGTCAATTAATTTCCAGCTTCATTATCAACGTGTCCGCATGTCAAAAGAGTACATGCTATTTCTGCCCTGAATCTTGGAATGTCTTCATAACTGAAGTCCAGAGCCCTCCCTTCACACAAGTACTCTATTGTCTTCATCACGTAGACACCGCAATCCAAGCTGTGAGGAGGTTGTTGCGGGCTGTCAACCACATATATTATCTCCCAGTCATTCATTGTTTCGTCCACCAGGTTCATGCCAAAGCATTCGCACATCCAGCCATGCTAAAAAAATAACTTGTTAATTTCCATTGTAAACATAAGATGTTTTCATTAAAAAACATATTGTAAATAAAAATACCCATTTTTGAGCATCTTTTTTGTGAAATTTTGACCCTCTCATCGAGTTATATGCATAGAATTTCCTCGCTGTGAAGTCTGTGACCAAAAGATGCCAGTGATTCTTGGTATGAATAACTGTGAAAACCTTAGACAATCCAATCAGCCTTTCATCTTCCCATACATGAAGGCTGTCCAGATTATTGATCTCTTTCTTTGTAGCTCTATCAACCGTATTTACAAAATATTGCTGCATATAGAAGTTGAAAGTATTATGATTTATTTGGAGATTTATATGTGATTGAAGTGACTAACCATCTTGTAAATAGGCGTGAATAGGAATGAGATCGTGTCACTGGTATAATATTTATGTCGCAGAACATCTATGAACATTTCCAAAATCTGTAGTCCAAGTAAATAAATCATCAGAGTATTTTATGGTTTATATAGAAATATGAATTAAAATAATGTGATTATGCTATCTTCAATCATTTTCTCATATAAGAAATGATGTATCTCTTTTCCCTTGCAAAAAATTCCAAGAGGTGTGAAGTATGTGGCGTTGAACCTGCAATTTTGAGCAGAATATCATTAAATTTTAATTACAAATTTCTAAAAAACATAAGTTCTTATCTTAAATCACAACTTACTTGTCCGTCGGGTCTTTTAAGAAATCCTGAATCAATCTCCTTTGATCCTCGGTTGTGTTAGCATATCCGATAAAGTCAGTCGCAGGATCACAGAGATACTGTAATGTTTATATATAAATCATTTTTAGAAGATTAATCATTAAAACTGTAAATATGTCATATATATTCTCTGGAAGAACTATAAATCATTGTATGATTAATAATCTAGTTCAAATACACACCTCGTGATCTGTTTCACTTGTAATATTTTCTCTTGTTTCCCTTGCATCTCTTTTTGCTGCATTCCTCTCTTTGACTCTTTTGTCAACGAGCTAGGATGCACTTCTGATCTTTCCTTTCTTCTCTTCCTTTGTGCGATCTTATTTTTATCTGTGACAACGGACTCATACTCCACAATTCCAAGATCAAAACATGGAATATACTCTTTTTTAGATAAATTAATTTCTCCTTCTTGTTATGTATCCATCTTGGTGACAATTTCAGAATTGCTTTCCACCACAAGTCTGTTTTTCTGATCATCAACCTCAGTCAGTTTGTTCTCTCCTTCCATTATCAATTTCTCATTGATTTCTTTGTCAACTTCAGCTGGAGTTGCTTTTTCCAGTTTCCCCATCAGTTCTTCATTTTCCATTTCCAACCTTCTTAACTGAATTTCATAAGCTGTGATTTTGGCATCCTTATCTTGATGTATATCATTCAGCTCTTCTATTAGCTTCTGCAACATGTCTATTTCTTTTGAAAATTCATCACACATGCATTGCTTATCAGTCCCTTTTCTAGCACGAATGTTAGTTTCTTGATTTAGACTTTTTACAATTTGAAATTCTGCCCTCTTGTATCTCCCTCTCCGTGCAGATCCATCCTCAGGCACTTTTATTCGGGATTGGAGGTTTATCTGTGGCCTTATCAATGAGAACCCGTATTGAATGAATCTTTCATACGGGAAAACATATTCATCTGCTCCTATTTTAAATATTTCATTTTTTTGTGGATGCAAACCTCCTACAATCTGATACATTTGTAGTTTATAAAAAAAAGGTATGTCAACTTTAAATTACTATCATTTACAACATTAAGTCATATATAGTATTATTTATGTGCATATACTATTTCATACATGTTCATTGGTGAGTGAAGCGACACTCCTTGATAAACCTTTTATTGAGCCTGCCCATTTCCGTATCCTTGGACGTAGATATCTGTTGACGACAAGATCTTTGCAACAATATTCTAACATCCAGACCTATTATAATTTTCAAAAATATCTGATTAGTTACGATTTTATAAAATATTATACAATAACATGTTTACTTACGTATAGGCATGCTACACAACCCGTAAGATATCCAAGTGTTGTTCTTGACGATCCTTGCCTCCTCTGATGTATTCTATGCAATACATCTTCCATGTTGAACAAAATCATTTTTGTTACAGCGTTTGACCAGTTAAAAAATCGGGTATCTTCCAAAGATTCTACGTAATGGATAAGTCTCTTGGGAAAGAGTATCCACAATATGGTAACAAGAACGTGGAAAACATGAACAATATCAAGCAAGTAACGTAAACAGCCACCGAGTCATCATCATCTCTATCGTAGAAATCTATCAAAATATTGACTAATTTCTTCCTATTGAAAATCATTCCAGAATCAAATATCTCCTCTGAAGTATAGCTCTTCCATTGTAGGTGTCTGCCCTTCACAGTCACTGCAAAGCCTGTGCTTGGAATTCCTAATATTGCTCCTATGTCTTCGTCCGTGAAGTTAAGAACCCGGTTCCCAAATTTAAATTGGTGTCCTCCTTGATATTGTTCAACAATCCATTGCAGAATCCTCCTTTCGATATCAACATTTCCAATGTTTATTAATTTCGAGAATGCAGTCTTATTAATCAGACATTGTTGCTTTGCTGTTGGTCTATGAGCATCTATGAATTGAACAAAATGCTCCACAAAGCATCTGTGCTGTATGTAGCCCTTACCTTTAAAGAAGTAAACACATTCTTATAGTAATTTTGTATAAAACACATAAAACAGATTAAACAATAAGAATTTACAAAATTATCTAAAGGGATATGTAATTTGTATCTTACTGCCATATTTTTCAGTCATGCACTCTTCAATAGCTGCATCTTCTATGTCAGGGATGTTACTCATGCCTTTACCCTTCACTGTAATTCACAAATAACAAATACATAATATTTTTAGAAGACACGTAATGTTTTAGTTTTTATTTAATTTCATGTACCTTTCATCACCAATGAAATTGTGCGGTTTGAATCAACAGCTTCCTTCACATTGTCCTCATCAGAAGAATTTCCGCTTAAGTTTTCTTTCATTTTTCTTGGTCCCCTTATTTCATCAAAATCAGATTCACTGCAGCTCATCTCTACAATATTTTCATTATAATTTCTTATATGTTAAAACACCATAAGTAAACGTATAAAATTTGCATCTGTAATTTTAATATTACACAGCAGACATGAATGTTGTTGTTAACATTTTTTCTTTTGCTTTAGCGCAGTAGTATAACTAAGTTTTATTGTTTACATGTTTTTTTTACTGTCGTAATTTTTGCAAAGATCATTGTAACGAGATATGAATAATCTGATGATTTAAAAATCCATCCTTTGCAATTAAAAGATAATCAGATGGTTAAAATATATACAGTTCTCTCATGCATTTTCTACGGTGACGATTATTTTTTGTGAATCCAAATTCTAAGAAATCTAATCAATATAGCATTTTAGAGCTATTTCTGACCTGCTTGTCTTCTTCTTAGTTTCGTCGTCTTCGTGCCTTTGCCGCCGTGGATCGAAGGTGACAAACCCCCTAGGGTTCTTAAGTCGCCAAAGTTGTTCGGAGAGGGAGGGAACTCTGTTTCTGTCACCTTGTAACTGAAGGCGGAAATCACGGTGATAAAGTCTTCATATATATATTACTTTAAGTTATTTAAGTCAAATTAATTATGTAGTTGTATAATCAATATTTAGTAGTTGATTGTATTAGCTAAAAATAGAAATATATTATTCTCAAATAATCCTATACTCTCAAATTTCAAAATTTTTCCCGTCAATGTTCATTCCACAACGTTTTTAGCTTCTTCACGTTTCCAGGTATGAATTCTTTCATCCTTCTTCTAATTTTTCAATGCTATTTTTTATAAAAATGTAGAAGAGTTTTTTTGTATCGTTGTTAGTACATAGTATTCATTGATTCATTCAAAAATAGGTTTATTAGTTAACTTTCGTAAGATCAATTTGTCTTATATCATGCTAATTGAATGTTTTTCAAAATTTCTTATCTATCAAAAGATGTTATCTATTAGATCGAACCCCTGTTAAGGGATCGTTTTATTTTCTATTAGATAATGTATTTTTTATAATAAATAATTAATATTTATAAAGTAATTCATTTATTTAACAAGTTCATGATTTATTATATAGTAAATTTCATCCTCTAATTATTTTAAGATTCATAACATTAAAATTTATTTTGATATTGTATTTTTTACGTTATAAAATGTATTTTGTCGATCAACTTTGTATTACAAAGTTACAAATAGTAATTTACGGGATATAATTTACCGGTTCCTTTTGTAATAGTTTGTATTTTAATGAACTCTAATGTATTGTAATATTATAATTTGTAAATCTATGTAAATTAAAGTAAACCCAACGCTTTTATCACTTGTGAATTCAAAATTTTACTCAAGTTCGATTAATACTTGTTAAGTTTTTTATAGAAATATTTCTCTATGAAACTTGTTTAAAAAGGTAGAGTTCTTGTATGCACATATTGTGTTATGTGTTCTCTTATAGTAGTTTTCGGAGACATATCTCATTAGTTTGATAAAAAAAATGTAAATTAAATGACAATTATTGCATATATGTGAGTATTTATTATGTATTCCTTTGCATTGTTTTGTATTGTAGTACATATTATTGTAATTATTAGTAATTTAAAGTAACACATTGAGCTTATCAGATTACAAGTCGTAGGTTTAAGGTAAGTTTTACTTATAGCGTGAAGTTTTGTTTTAGGAATTTTTCATTTGGTTATGGTAGTAAGAGTTGAAATTGTAAATGCAGAAAATGTGTTGTGTCTTGTTATATTGTAATTGGAAGTGTTTTGTATCATATATTTGTTTACAATTTCGTTATAACTGGCAACAATTTCACAAAGTCCTGGATTTCTTTTGTATTCTTTTGCAGTGTTTTGTACTGTGTGTTAATAATTTGTAAATCTTAGTAATTTAATGTACACAGACCGACAATAACATATGCAAATATGTATGCTCTTTTCGAGTTTGAACTATATTTCCAACATGCAATACATTATAACAAATATGTGTGATTTCATTATATTGTATTATACAACAAACATATATCATATTATCAAGATATTTCTTATTATAATGTTAGTAATTGTAAATCCATTAACAATTTTTGAATGTATGTCAGCATTTTTGTTGTATTCCTTTGCATAGTTTAGTATTGTAGCCCTTATTTTTGTAAATTTTAGCAATTCTAAGCACCACATCGAGCTTAACAGTTTTTGTATTGTTATACAGGTCGTACGTTTTTTTGTAAGGTTATAATTTATTTTAGGTATGTTTTATATTAGTAATTCGAATTAATTGTAGAAGTGTTTAAATTTCAAAAAATTTCAAAATATTTTATTCTATGTTAAACGCTCATTGTCCTCATTAATCTTAGCTAATTAGTTAGTTCGAATACCACTCCTACCTTTTCCTTGGTGTTTTAATCTCATCCATTAGATCCCCATCTTATGGTCATTATGAATGGCTTTCCAAGCACCCACGAAAGGTGCACCTCATTGGAAGGGCCCCCCTCTCTCTCTCTCTCTCTCTCTCTCTCTCTTTCTATATATATATATATATATATATATATAAATCCCATTGAAGAGAGTTTTAAACCGTGCGTGCAAGGTGACAGCAGAGAGAGTTTGAGGATTGTTGATCGAGATCCCGCGTCGCTGCGATCGACGTCGTTTTTCCGAACCTTGGGGGCCGTCGCAATTGGAGAGGTGAATTAAAGTTCGACATCAAGAGTTGACGGTTTAGTTGGTGACAAGGTATGTCATTGATCTTTTTTTTGATGCATTTCTTATTAGACGAGAGTCATTGATTTCCGACATATTGTCGATAGGACGAGAGTCGTCAATTTCCAGTATATTGTCGATAGGAATAGATTTACTTTATGGATGGATTCTCTAAAATAAAACCAAATAAAATATAGGTGCGTAGTTAATTTCCCTAGAAAGAGAAATGTAACTATGTGATTTTTTTTATCCCCCAGGAGACCGGATGACTAAAATCACATGATTATTATTTCCAGCCATGTACCTTTCTAATTAAAGTCTATCCACTAATTGTATACTTATGAAATGATCAATAATTTTTTTTGCAAAGTATATATCGGCCCCTGTGGTAGTTTATATACATATTAGGAGAAATAAAATAGATTACCCAATTTTCAAAACAAATCGGTTGTTTTCGAGAAAAAAATTTATTTTTTTGCAGATACTGATTTTTGGAGAACCTACATTTATATCTATTGTATAACCCAAGTCTCCCATTATTAGCAAAGAAATGAATTTTTTTGACATATTGGTTAACATTTGTAGATAAAATATTATTCCATAAATTGGACTGCAATATATTATATTTTCGCAAACTCGTCGATAAACAAAAAATACTACTGCTAATAACAAGAACAATGGTAATAAAAAAATTGATTGTTATTTAACTACCAACACATGGGATGGGTAGTAACCGGATAGAACGTCGAGTGTTTTTTTAGAGTATGGTGTTAAGATAGTTTTCTTTGATTTAGGTGAAAATTGATTTCCGTGGACGAAGAATCCTATAAATATATCTGTACAGATTGAGGTATGTACATTAATCCATGTTTTATACCGTTGTCATTTATACCCCACATTTGATTTTATAGTTGTTGTAATGGAGTTTTTATAATATCTCGTTGAACTTGTTGATTATTCCTCTGTGTTACAACTTTATGTAATTAGGTGCCATGTTGATATTTAACCATAATGCTTATTCATGGATTAGTTATTATATGTAAAGAGATAAATACATTATTGCCTTTTGATATATAGTTTATAATGTATTTTTTATTCAAATATTTTATTAGAAAATTATTGTTGATTTTGACACCACCATTGTGAGGGAGTAGACATTGTTCATTGTTGGCCCATTAGAGGCTTTGACCTGGCCGGGTGCCGCGCGGACGGTTAATTCCGCCAATTGACCGTTGTAGGCGGGTAATCCTACACTACTTCCAAACAATTACCGCTATGGCGGTTGACTCAGTACCGATGTCCATTGCATTGGGATTTGGATAGGAGATCTCGTATTGATATTTGTTTTAGTTTTAAAAATTTAATTTAAGGGAACGGGGTAGCTTCTATCCAAGCTCGGGCTGCCAGGTGTCGGCAGATGGTATTGATTTATATTTAATATAGATTTTGATATTATGGTCACAAATTTTGTGATATTCAAAGAAATTTATTGAACTGTCATTGTTATTCCCATGATGATTGGCATAATTGAATAAGTCTTATTATAGTTCATCGTTTATTTATTGATTTATATTCCTTATCATATGGAATTGTCATCGTATTTTTTTCTACTCATTGTATATAATTATGATGGTATGTCTCATAAATTATTGGTGCATACTTAGTCAAATTCGTTTGACTAATATTGAATTACAACCTTGCAGCTTAGAGGATAGCAAGAGGGTTGGCCATTGGCTGGATTGAAGAGTCATTGATATTTTTCTATCCTCTTAAGTCATTGTACGGATAAACCTATTTAATTTTATTATGTAGTTTAGACTTGATAGGCCTTTTATTCATTGGTTATGTTCCTTTATTCTTCCATCATGTTTGGCACTCTGATTGTTATTTATGGATTATTGAGATTTTGTCTCGCTCCTGGACTCGAAAAAAAATTCATTGTTTTGTGATGCTTCCGCAATTTTCCCCATGTTTCGAGGTTCGGGACGTGACAATCTCGAGGTTCGGGCCTGTTTGGTTACAGGGTTGGGCATGGTTGGCCCAACCCTGGTTACTATTCACAAGGGTATTTCCTCCTCACAGATTACTATTCACCCATCCCAACCCAGCCCAACCCAACCTTGCTCAACCCTGCAACCAAACATGCCCTCATCTACTATTCTTTTCTTTTCTCCCTTGTGTCCGTCCATGTAGAGAAGAAAAAGAGGATGTCTCCTTCGTGTCACTGTGCTTGCAAAGAAGAAGGCAGTCCTCACACGATGTGGAGATTGTGGAGGACAACAAGATGACCAAGTTGCAATCATCTCACATGTGGAGAAGAAGCCAAGATAGAGGAGTCTCTCTTGCTCATGTCAATTTTGAGGTACTCGCCCTTTCTCTACGTGTGTGATTCCTGCAAATCGGACTTGATTGGGAAGGCCTCTTTGTTTAGATATAATTCATACCATCCAAGGTATATTATCCGATAGACAAGTATTTTAACATGGAACCCTACTGGGTAAATCACGACCTGAGTCAACTGACTAGAGATTTCTGGATTAGCCAAGCCAACCAAATATTCTACTATTTCGAGTTATTTCCTCGCATATAATCCAACCATTTACAAGTGCTTTGAATCACACATGAAAGTATTTACCACAACTTGGATCAAATACCAATTTATGTGTACACCTTGAATTAAACACGAAGTGTTTCAATACAACAACAATGTAAAGATTACAATGACCATTAAACCTCAAATATAAATATGCAATAAGAATAATAAGACTAAGAAAATACATGTTGTAATAACTAATTGAATTTGCAAACCAAGTGTGTAGACGTCATGCTCTCAAGATGTGACGTCGAAGTATAGAGGGAGAGAGATTGCCTCGAGAAGATATTTGAGAGAGATAGAAAGAGGCTTTACCTTTGAATGTGTGATCTCAATAATGAGTCTAGAGCCTATTTATGGTGGTGAGGGATGGCCATTCAAAAATATAGTCCTTGGAAATAAATCCTGAAAGAAATCATCAAAATTTGATACATATGATTGATTATACAAAGAAGGTGGCAGATCATGTCAAATTGATCCATCATACATATTAAGGTGATCATAAAATCAAGTGTATTTATTGGTCAATTATGATCGATCATGGAAATTAGGTTTATAGATCTAGGACAATTAATCGATCAGATCAAGAATGTTGATCAATCAACATGGCTTGAACTTGAAATGTGCTTAGCATGCTGTCATACACAGATTGCCATGAAACTTGCTCCAGACAGGAAGAAATTCATGGATGTGATTGGCCGTTCAGGGGATGTTCATGCTGACATTGAAAAGTTGTGCTCCACTTTCCCCCCTTTCCTCGAAGAAAATCATAAATTCTTGGTAATGTATCCACAGTTCTGCTGCTTCTGATTTGCACATCATTTTGTTTCCTTCAAATAACAGTCCTGTGCCATTGTCTGCAGGCAAGTGTCGGTCTTGACGACCTGAAAGCTTCCTGAGCTCAAAGATTCATGATTATCCATACACCCGATAAACATGCTCATACTTGGAGTTATATAATGATGAGTTGCACTGTACTGCTATCTAGATCCATGATTATCTAAGCTCGTCTCTGCTTCTCTGTAGAAATAATAATATAGTCATATGTAAACTTTTCGATCTACTTACTGGAACATATAATGGTGACAGTATTTCCTTCTTAAATAAAAATTATATGGCAGCATATATTTCATATTCTTCGTTGTAGTGTTGTTCCTGTGCCCAATCGTACGATGGACATAGCTTGAAGAGTTCTGCATTATGGCAATTTTTTACAGTGTCATAAAATGATGCTTATCTTTACTTGTTCTACATGCAGGGGGAAGTTCAGAAAGATTAGAATTTAATTTGAACAGATGGGTTTTTTTTAATCAGATGCAATTGTAGCACAGGTTGCACAACTTGGTGCATATGTTATGTAGAGGTAGTAGCAAGGTTTTAAAAACCGAACCGGATATTGAACCGGCCAGTCTTCGGTTTGGTCCAATCGGGTCGGATCGTCGGTCCAAACTGGTCGGACCGGTGATGATGTCAGCATGACGTAATCATTCATATCGACTCGGAAAAGACCGAACCGGGCTTAATTTAATGGTTAGACTGGTCGAACTGATTTTCTGAACCGATAAAACCGAATACACATATATAAGTGTGTATGTATATATCAATGAAATAATTGTTTAAAATGTCCAATTTTTCGATCGAATAACGTGATCGCCTATTTCGAGTAAAACTCTACAAAAGTTAGTCACATATTCTAGAATTATATTTGAATATAATATTGTAATCAATTATTTATAGTTGCTTTTAGAAAATTATTTTAAACAAGTATTGGAAGAACGTATATTCCAAAAAGAGAGGGACATAACTTATATCGTAGAAGTTAAGAAGGGCACAAGCGATAAAAATTCCATTATTCCATTATTTCACTTTTATTTTTTGAAAATTTACCAACCATCAAAATTCGGTCAATCCGGGTTAACCCAGTTCAACCATCCGGATCGATCCGGTCCGACCACCGGTCTGACCCAATTTTTTTATTTTTTATTCTTTTTGAAATTAATTATACAAAACCAGCCGAACTGACTGGATCGGAGCTGGTTCCCGGTCCGAATGATCCGACCGGTCGGTCCGGTCCGGTTTTTAAACCATGGGTTAATAGAGAGAGAGATGGATGGGAGAGTGGCGGAGAGAAGGGAGGAAGAGCATGCTATTGTAAGATGATGTGCTATATTAAGGGGGACACAATGTTTTTTGTTCCTATCTCTCTCTTTCCTTTACCCCCTTCCTCTCTCTAACTTGACCATACTTTCTTTGCCATTTACCTCTCCTCCCTTATCTCTTCCTCCTCTCTTCTCCCCTTTGTGGAATTCTAGGAACACATGGGAGGAGCATGTGATGAATGGCAGTTGGTTGGAAGAGATTTTGTGCCCATTTCTTAGGTTGGGATTCATTTACCTCCAAGGTAACATGCGCTATTCTTTAAGGTCATGCTTCTCTTGGCCATACTATAAAGCTTTCATGGAGGAGAAACTTTTGTAGGTTTAAATGTTGGCAAGAAATAATGGATGGAATTTTGTTACTTGATATCCCATTAGTTGAGCCATAAGGATGAACTCCAAGGTGAAAGGCCTCCTAAAAGGCCTTAGATATATCTCACAACTTTTTGGTAAGGACTATACCTCCGTTACATAGAAGCTATCTTTTTCCTTTTTGCCGTCGTCGTCATCATCATCGTCTTTCATCTGATAGAAGCGAATACAGAAGAAGAAGAAGAAGAAGAAGAAGAGAAGCCAGAGATGCAGATCGGTCTCCCGACCAATGTGCAACACGTGGCACACATCGGATGGGATGGGCCCTCAGCTAACACCCCTAGTTGGGTATGTTACAATACATCGTGATCGAGAGATGTTCTTAAGCAAACTTCTGATGTTCAATTATGCGACAGATGACAGAGTTCCGGAAAGCCCTGGCCTAGATGTGGAGGCCATGGGAGAGATTGATCCGACCAATATGGTGAATGGATTTTATTACCTTCTCAAAACACGCTAATGTATTCAATCCTTGCAAAGAGGATCCTCTACTATGTTACAACACTTGCTGTAACACAAGGATCTGTCCGATTGGGATCGAACGATCTGCATAGAGGGCTGACCATCCTTGATCCCCTATGAAGGTCGTCCGATCCCCATCGGATGGATCCTTGCATTGCAACATGTGTTGTAATACAACAGAGGATCCGTCATCCATTCCTTGTAGGTGAGCTTGTAAATGCTTGTATATCTAATCGTAAAATATATGGCGCTTTGACCTGTGATGACAGATTTGAACCAGAACGTGAGGATCGTCCAGAGCTCCCCGCTTCGCGACTCGAGAAAGGCGATCGTGGACTCGGATAGCCATGTCGTCCTCGAACCTCCGCCATCGAAGCCAGGGAGGCGCCATGCTTCATCAAACTCTGGCCACGAAAATCCGGATGCCCAACCAGAGTCACCTCAGTCAGCACCGAGACAATCTCATCGTAACAAGTCAGCGGAAGTAGCTACGCATGCTGAGTCATCGGACACGGATAGACAATTGGAAGAGCCTCATCGGAGATCTAGGAGGCAACATCGTGGCAAGGAGCCAGGATCCAAAAACGAGGCGGGCTCGACGATGCAAGACGGGCCGGGCATTCCGAAACAAGTTCGGAAGAAAAAGAAGCTCAAGGGCCATCAACAAAAGGATCCCGTGGGTCGTCATCGTCGTCATCATCATCATCCAATAGGCCCAGACGCTCCACTGGACAATCGGATCCTGATTTGGACTATAGCAAACCTGAATCAGCGCGAGCCCTCAAGACCGTCGATGAGTGAGAACGGACGGCCTGTATTCGATCATATTGTCCTGACTCTCTTCCATACTGGTTCACGTCATAAACAAATGGAAAAAACTCATACCCATCCAGTGTGCATGTATGTACAAATTAAGCGGGTGAAGGATCATGTAGCTCTCCTTCAAAGTTTTAAATTTATGTATTCATACTGTCTTCTTTTTTTAGCTTTAAATTTTCGTTTATTTGCTTTTAGCATTATTCTTATGCACAGTTATTGGTTTAGTTTTTTGTTATAGACTAGTGAATCATGGAGCCTCAAAAAATGAGGGAGATACTCATTGACCGAGCAGTGAGATACTCGATTTAAGATCAACTAGACAACTTAGGATTCAAGGCATTTCAACAGGTGAAATAGACGGGGGTGAGTACGATTGTAGGCGGAAATGGAGAGAACTTCTATTTCACATGTTGAAAGGATGGAAGGCAAGGAAGGTGTTTCTCGACGAGTAGGTGTAGGAGGCATCTAAGAGGACGACATGGATGGACATGATGAGGAATGGATAAGGACGTCGACAAGTCCTCCTATACAAGAGATATTGGATGAGGACGTCGACATGTATGGACTTTGGGACGATATTCGATTTGCGCAAAAGAAATCTCAAACTCAAATCCATAACGGTATAGGTAATAAGTTTAAAATTCAAACCCATAAAAAAAGGAAGAATGCTTTAAAGTGGAATATATTTGGATCGGATACCCAATGAGCAGAAAAGAAAGAGAGGGGAGGACAACCTAGAGAACTATACCTAGTCCTTTGAGGAGGTGATGGAGGTTGGTGATGTTTGATGTTTTTTTTATATTTTTGAATTTTGATTTTAGATTATTTGTATCATCTTTTGGTTCCACCCATATTTTAACATCTCTTCATTTTAATATTTTAAGCCAAGTTCATATGTTTAGCATCTTGACATGGGGTGATGGTGAAGTTGGTTATATCAGGTGTGGAGTGATGATGGAAGAGGAAGAGGAAGGGTAAATGGGTGTATGGTGTGGAAGGGGAGACTTTGCGAGACCTAATGTTTGTCTTGCGACCAACATTTAAGAAGGATGATGGTGGCTAGGGAGGGGGACTAGAGAATCGGAAGCAATGCTTGTTGAGCGTGGAAGTTAAGAATGATACCAAAGATAAAGGGTGCTAGAAAAAACACGCATCAATATTTGCATTTGTACACATTTACAACATATTTATCAATTTGGTGATTGGGATAACTGTAAATGTTTAGTTATTAGGTTTGTACATAAGTGTGGTGGGAGATGGGAAAGGTTGGTGATGAGGGAGTAGTATGAGGAGCTACCATATTGGTGTGGTGGTCATGTGAGAATAGGGAAAGCCACCATGGTTGTGATGGAAACACGATCCGGTATCGTTTCCGCTTTGATACCATTTGTTGGAACAGAACTGATACCAACTCTACTTTGATACCATGACCATAAGAGTAGATGACGAAAAAGAGGGACAGAGGAAGAGAAGAGAAGAAAGGAATGAAGAGATCGAGGAGATGGAGAGAGTTGTGCTTGTTCTTCTTCTCAGTGAATTATTCTTCTTTAGTCATCGTGAGAGGTGATCCACCGATGTCATGTTGATTATCAGATTATTGACATGATTCAGTGACAATGGTTAATTATGCATTCGATTGCTTTCCTCCCTAGGTACCGGGCTCGCACCTTACTGGGCGCTTGCTAGGCTGTCTTTATATGGACACGTGTTAGAGTCAAGTGACGAGGACTAGTGCTTGCCCACGCCTTGCCCTCTTTGAGGAACGAGCACGATGTCCTCGTTAGGTTTTGCCAACGTGCCTATCACTAGTTCCATTAGGCAAGGTGCGGGCGACACTATAATAAAATTGAGCCATAGTGATGGTTTTTCCAAAATCCGTCACTAATTTGGCCATTGTTATATATATAACAACGATATTATTCGTTGCGAAATGAGTTTTCGCACTTAAAATCAACAACGAATATCGCATTTGTCGTTATATCATTAACAACGGTTCACACAACGACACTTATCCGTTGTTATTTTTCAAAATATCTTTCAGGAATCCTGGGAAACCTCCCCCCCCCCCCCCCCCAACTTCTTTCTAGGCATGAGGACTTGACTTCTAGGTCTCACCTGGCAATTTGGAATCTAATGGTGCGTCTAGTTGTAGGGGAAGGAGCCTGTGAGTAAGAACGAAGTGAGACGAGCGAGGTATTAGCTCGCCTTTGCTTCTCTACGGCTTCTGGCCTCCCCAAGTGTAAACTTAGATTTCCTTCCTGTCCACAACTTGGAGTCTTTTGAACAGCCTTAGGCTAAGCAAGCAACTGCTATTCCCGCTCTGAACATCATCCCTCGAAGATGCCATCACGAGGGGAAGGATCTTCCAACTAACCCTACTCCAACTCTTCGAGATCCTTCTTGCTCCAGGTCAATCAGGGGAAGGAAAGCCACATTAACTAGTTAGAAGGCAGCGAGACAATTATCTAATAGTCGCTATTTTTTTAGTTCAAAATTTAGTGATGATTAATTAGAAATTTGAAAAATAGCAACGAATAAGCGTGGCTATGGAGACCGTTGCTAATGATATAATGGCATATATGATATTCGTTGCTAATATTGAGTGCAAAAATCATCATCATTTCGCAATGAGTAATATCATCATTATATATTTAACAACGGTTAATTTAGTGTCGGTTTTTGAAAAAACCCTTATAGCTCATTTTTTTAGTAGTGCGAGAACAATGAGTTCGTTAAGTCCGTAGACTAGGATCAGTGATACACGTTTGTCAGGGCATGGAAACCCCATCAAACCCCTACAACCTTCCATAAAACCACTGCAGATACTCAAGTGAAAGGTTTATGACATACTTGTGATATGGAGTGTAAACATTTCTTATCCACTTAATCTGTTTCAAATATAAAAAGGTTCCCATGCCACGCCTCAAATATAGTTTGTATGTAGAAGTTTGACCATCAAGCACAAATAAGCGATTTTACAATTTTTGAACGTTACAATATCTCATTTAAACACACAATATCAACCGACCATCAAACACACAATATGTCACGTCCCGGAACTCGAAATATGGGGAAAAATTACGGAAGCATCTCATGACAACGATTTTTTTTTCGAGTCCAGAAGCGAGACAAAATCTCAATAATCCATAAATAACATTCAGAGTGCCATACATAATGGAAGAATAAAGGAAAATTAACCAATAAATAATAGACTTAACAAGCCTGAACTACACTAAATAAGTCTATCCATACAATGACTTAAGAGGCTAGAAAAATATCAATGACTCTTCAATCCCGTCGACGGACAACCCTCTTGCTTTCTTCCGCAAAATTATTTTCATTGTTTTGGGAGGCTTCCGCAAATTTTCCCATGTCTCGAGGTCCGGGACGTGACAACGTGGTATCAGAGCCAAACGCCCTCTGATAGTGGAAAGAGCTACCCGAGAGGTGGAGCCGCCCCGACAAGAGGTTGGAGGAAATGGCTACCCGGAGCGTGCAGCCGCCACTGTCACTGGAATGAAGTGATGTGCCATGTCGCAACGAGTACGTTGCGAATATAAGTGAGGGATGTTGTAAAACCCCAAACAAAGGTCCCACACCGTGGAACACAAAATTTCCGGGTGGGATAAATAGCGAGGAGCTTACTACCGAACAACCCGGCTTAAGCATTTTGGGGGTGGTTAATCGGGTTCGTATGGGCCCGATCCCAAGAGGTTGTCAGGGTTAGTAATGCTCCAATAACGGACCGGGGACCTAAGCCCGGGACATTACAAATGGTATCAGAGCCAAAACCCTCTGACAGTGGAAAGGGCTACCCGAGAGGTGGAGCTGCCCCGACAAGAGGTTGGAGGAAATGGCTACCCGGAGCGTGCAGCCGCCACTGTCACTGGAAAGAAGTGATGTGTCATGTCGCAACGAGGACGTTGCGAATATAAGTGGGGGAGGTTGTAAAACCCCCCAAAATGAAAGTCCCACACCGTGGAAACATGACATTTCCAAGTGGGATAAAAAGTGAGGAGCTTACTACCGAACAACCCAGCTTAAGCATTTTGGGAGTGGTTAATCGAGTCCGTATGTGTCCGATCCGAAGAAGTTGTCAGAGTCAGTAATGCTCCGTTAACGGAACGGGGATCTAAGCCCGGGATGTTACACAATATCTCATTTAAACGTTCATCTTTCCAAGTAGTACAACCGATCACCGGTGTTTTGAATATCAACCGACGATCTCGAATAGAGGCTTCTTCCAAACCGAGCGGAGGAAAGTGCCACCGGAGGATCTTGCCCCAGCATTCTTTTAAAACATCATGTGCATATTTTTTTACGCCAAAGAAGAAGAAAAGATCTTCCTCCAGAATTTAATGTACTGCTATTACCAGTTGGCTAGAGAGTACGGAGCTGTGAACGGGGATAAGCTGTCCATCGCAATCGGGCGTCAGTGTCTCCTATGGCACGTGCGGGTGAACAGGACTCCACTTGTGCCTTGTTGCTCTCTTTTCTTCCGTTGTAGCTTAAAAGATAATTGACGACAACATGTTTATGGGGGCATGGTCTCAAATTTGTCAATGAATCCCAATTCAAGTTATTGGAAAGGCAAGGAATGTTCAATTACGTAAAGCATGTTCAATGATTGCTCGATTACAAAAACTATGTATATATAATTAGCTCTTTTCGTATTTCCCATAAAAATCGGATAATGGGGTACAATCAGCTCTTTCAAAGAAGAAGAAGAAGGAGAAACCACAGACAACAAAAAAATCTTACTTTCAAGCGCATTCTCCTACCTCGCATCCTCCCACGTGCCAAGATGGGGGAGTCTACAACGAGATAGAGATGGGTGCCAATTATGAGCCAGGTCCAACCATGTCGAGACAAGTAGGTAACCGCATCAAGTAGCATTCTTTCTTTCATGATCGAATTGGATCCTTGCTACCTTGATCCTCGAATCATTCTTGCTCTATCATGCCATCTTGACTAATTCGACAATCGTCGCGAAGTATTTATGTCAGCAAACCAGCTGCTTAACTTCGCTTAAGAGCATCTCAAGAACATTACATATATACGTCTTAATCCTGATTAATGATATCTCGTCAATCGTAATTGGACGACAAATCAACACCATCCAATTCTTCGGCAGCCTCATGCTATAACCATATCCGAAAAAGACAGAGATTGATGGCACATCAAATCATAGACACTTGCCTTTGTCACGCAGCAAAACGGAGGGTTGACCCATCCACAGTGCCTCCGCCTTTAATCTCCCCATGCATGTCGCTGTATCGAAGACGACGTCTTTCGTCCAGTAGGCCATCGATCACAGGCGCAGATGGCGTCGTTCGTATGCATACGTATGTACATACACGAGGATGTGAGCTAGATGTTCTTCTCCTCCACGTACGTGATGATATGAGCTGTGATGCATGAAAGGGACAGGAGAACGTGCGGTGTCGAGGGAGGGGGAGCCATATCAACGTTGAGCCTCGTCGGATGGGTTAACGGCTAAGCAAGTGCTCTGCTCTATATTTAATTATAGGACTTGTGCTTCTTCGAGATATTGCAATTTCAGTTATGTCTAACTTTTTTTGGTAATATCACTTGTATCTTTCACTTCTTGCTAATATATCACTTGTGCCCATCGAGTTAGTGATCGTCCATCTACAGTGCAAACCGACGTTAACTTTGAGGAAATAAGCGGAATTAATTTTTAAAAAAAGGATTCAATGGTCATTTTACACCCTCTTCCTCATCTTCTTCTTC
Organism: Ottelia alismoides; assembly: GCA_037367405.1. NCBI lineage: Eukaryota > Viridiplantae > Streptophyta > Magnoliopsida > Alismatales > Hydrocharitaceae > Ottelia > Ottelia alismoides. The sequence goes on along the minus strand of JAZKJV010011351.1, from coordinate 230,964 downwards.
TTCCTCTTCTTCTCCCATCCTCTTCCTCCTCCCTCTTCGCCCGAAACTCCTCCCCCATCCCCGACCTACCCTCTTCCTCCGCCACAGGCAACTGCCTCCTCAAGCACCACGCGGCAGCGCTCCGCCACGCTGCTGGCTGATCCAACCCGCTCTCCAGGCACGTCACCGCTCCCATCTCCCTCCAGTCGTGCGTCGCGTCCCTCGCCGCCCCGCTCGCCTCCTCGCGCAGCGCGGCCTCTGCCGCACGCCCCGCCAGCGCTCCTCCCCCACGGTCGCAGCGCTCCAGACCACCCCCGCAACACCTGGTGCACGCGCGACCCTGCCCCGTAGCCGCTCCAACCGCCGCATGCGCCCCTAGCCGCGCACCGCCCGCGCGGCTTCCGCCAGTCGACCACACATCCTGCCATCCCTTGGTCGTGCGCCCTTCGCGTGTCCCCCTCCTCCCCAACCCCGCACCTCCTCCGAGCCCCGCACCTCCTCCCAGCTCTGCCCCGAGCTCCCCACACCTCCTCCCAGCCCCGCACCTCCTCCCAGCTCCACCCCTCTTCCCCGGCCCAACCTCTCCAGCTCCATGCTCTGCCCCCTCCTCTCCATATCCACCCCTGATTTTATTCTGACCATAATACCCTTCTTAACCACACCATGATTTGAATAAACCGTGGTTATTTTAATTTTTTGACGGTCAATCTGACGGAAGGGCACAAGTGATAACGGAGAAAGAAGTGAGGGGTACAACTGGTATTACCAAAAAAATAAGGGTATAACTGAAATTGCGATATTTCGAAAAGGCACAAGTGATAAAAACTCTTAATTATAATAATGTGCGGCATGATTAAGATCCCAACCACCATGGAACACAGGTTGGTGAATATTATGGATATGGTCCTGAAAACGAAGTGCTTGGACCAGGGATTCACATGCATTGGTCATGTTCTCGGGACCGGCTAAGGATCAACGAGTGGTCTGCGGGAGGCCGAGTTGGTGCGTGGTCGTGTCCGATCCAGTCCCCTCCATCTGTGGTTAGGGTTAGCCCACAGGTTCAGTAGATGATGCTGACATGTTATTATAAACATAGTGTGTTGCTTTTTTTAAAGATTTTTTTTCTTTAAAAGGTATGTTTATCTGAACCCACTTGATTTTCGGTTGAGATTTTTTTCTTTGTATGATTGGTGCTGTTATACAAGTCTATGGTTAGGGCCGGTCCTTAAGGTATTTTGGAGTGTAAGGGTGCGTTCGGTTCGGGAATAAGCTGGAATAAGGATGGAGAATAAGGAGAATAAGTGTCTATTCTTTGTTCGGCTGGAGGATAGGAATAAGGAGAATAACGTGAAATAAAGGTAGGTAAGGTGTGCTAAAGATATGAATAAGAGTGAAATAAGATGGAATAATGGGGAATAGTCGTATCACTGGGAACCGTGTCGGGAGGAGAGTTAGCCCCTTATTCCAGGGCCTATTCTCCAACCGAACACGCCCTAATAGTTAAGGTTCCATCAACTTCAGGGGTCCAAATTCATATGTAATTCAATCTTTAGTTTAGGAAATATCTTCTTTTATATCAATCATAAGATAATATATATTAGATAATAATATTAATTATATTTAATATACTAATTTGTAAAGCCAATTCAATCCATACCTATAGGACCCACTATCATATTTTTTATTATTGTTATCTTTGACATTTGGTTGTTTATAGAACCCGTGAGAAGTTCCATTCTTTGTTCTTCACGTTGCACTTACTTTCTCTTCTACCATTTACACAGAACTTGTGCTCCTTCCATGCTTTTGTGAAAGGGTTTATATTTCTTTTCTTTTGCTAGGGCCCATGAAATGTTAAGAACTGCACCATGGTCATTAGATTTGGCAACCCTCCTTGGTTATTGTATGTGAAATTGTTGGTTAAAATCAGAAAAGATTTTTTAGAGTAACATTTTTTTCTTCGATTTGGATATAGACCTAAGGCGACGAATAAATTTTATTCGAGATATCATTCTTAGTTAAACATGTAACAACGGATATTATATGTCACTTTATCCTTTAAATTCCAGATGAATATCTTATCAATTGCTATATTACTAAAAATACACATAGACGTTGCCATTTTAACCATTATGCGAGGGTAATTGATAATCTTGAGGCAACATTTTATCAAAATAACCAATATTGCATCAAAATTCTTGTTTGTCATATCGTATTATATTTTTAGAGTCAAAATTTTCGAAACCGTCAAGAGTTTCAAATATATCTTACAACCTGATCATAATGGGTCTTCTACCTTTTTCAAGAGTTTGTAAAATTCTCCAGACTCTCCATGTGGTTCTTCATTATCAAAAATTTCATTTATAAAATCATAACCGCGACTTCCATCACATTTTGCAAACGGATTACTTTCAGGAACATCGTTTGATTCATTCACCGAAGGAGAGATTATTTCACTATGTCTCCACCACGTATAACCCTCCATGAATCCATGTCTATAGAGGTGCAATTGAACTTCATTTTTAACCTTCTTCTTAAGTAAACAAAACTTGAGACATGGAGAAATACTTGTGCCATATGAATCAACAATCGGGGAACTGTTGGTGTAAGCAAATGCCACAAACTCCTCTGCGTCTTGTTGAAATGACACCACTAATCGTCCGTCTTGGACTTGTTTATACATCCACTCCCTGTTACTCGTCATCCTAATAATGAAAGATATACAGAATTTAGGAGACAAGAGAAGATCTTTTTCATTAATATTAAGTCTTGCGCCCGTCTTTAAAGATTCAAAAACAGAATTAAGACTATCAGCATGTTTGAGTTTATATCTGAGAAAATTTCAACAACATAACCACACAAACGTTCAATATATCTCATAAATTAAGCTTAATAACCTTTAAAATTATCACCAATGTAACGATTATTAAAGTTTATTTCGATTAATTTTGTATATCAAAGAGGAACGTGGTTATTGTCGAAACTAGCTCATATATAAACACTAACATATATGTAGCAATGGTGGTCTTAGTTCAGTTTTTGAATCTTTAAAAACTCCCTCGTTCGGGACCTCCAAATCAAGGAAATCAAACATAAATGCAATATTATACAGATACCTTATATCACTGATCATACCTACGTGCTACATACGAGGACTTCAAGATACCATTATAACATATACATTTATATTAGCCATGCATTTACATAGATTTGGATGGTTTACAATTGGGATATAGATATATGTGATTCTATAATTATGCCTAACAAAGTGTTTAAATTTATATTATTCGGAATGTACTTACAAAAAAATATCTTCCACCTGAACACATCAAAATCCACAGTCAATGGACTGGGATATCTCATACCGAAGAGAGTCTAATAGTTTTATGAAAAAAATATAACATGTCAGAAGTGATGAAATCTTCCAATGTGTTGCGCGCACCTTTTATTGTGCATGACCATACACCACCCGATGTGCAAAGACATATTGTACTTGTAAGATTTTGTGTGATTTCATAGTTATCTAACATTTTTGTCTTACTAACTACCAAAATACAAACTGATGTGATAGATTAAACCACATTAGTTAAACTTTAATGTGATAAATAATCATAAAAGTTTTATTTATTTGGAAAAAATAAGAGGTACACTACCTCAGTAGAATAAAATTTACAATTGTATTTATAATAATATCATATTTTAATATATATTTTTATATTAAATAATTTTCAATGTAAAATATCAATGTGCTAATTACTTTTATTACTTAAATAAAAGTAATTAATTCTTTTTTTATTTCACAGAAATTTATAATAGTTTTTAATATTTCAATGTAAAAATTAACAAAATGTATTTATTATTATTTCATATTTTAACATATTTTAATATGAGGATGGGGAGCTTGCTCCAAGGTGCATGTAATTTGACATGCACCAGAGCTTATATCTTCCAAATTTTTTTACTTTTTTTTGAAAAATATCACTATGTATATTCATCTATATATCCCTCCTATATGTCATTCGAATTTTGTCAGAAAAAGATACTCATATACCCTCCATCTAGAATAGGTCGATCACGACAATTCTAAGACTGTAAAAAAATACTTGTTCTAGATGGAGGTCATAGGAGTCTCTGTTTCTGACGAAATTCGAATGACATATTGGAGGGATATATAGATGATATACATAATGATATTTTTCAAAAAAGTAAAAAAATATGGAAGATATAAGCCTCGGTGCATGTAAAATTACATGCACCTTGGTGCAAGCTCCCCATCCTCTTTTAATATTTACATAAATAAGAGTAATGAATAATTTCAATGTGTTTTAATATCAAATTATTGTAGTATAATTATAATGTTTTACACTAATATTTTAATATCTAATTATTGTAGTATAATTTAGTAGGAAATATTTTGAACTAATTATTGTATTTGGATTCTACACTGACATGTAATTATTTTTAATAGTTTTTGTAGCCATATTTTGAACTAAATAGTGGTACTGTAATGGAAGAATATCATACGTTTAATTAATTTTTAGCAATTAGTTTTATTACTTAGTATGTATTGTAGTTTATATATTTCAAATAAAAGAATATATATCTTAATTGTTAACATCTTAACACCCCATAAATGCATATACAAACTCTCACATATATCATCTTTACAACATACCCATACATATACACCCCTCTCGACATCAATTTTGCCAAAATAACCACAATTTCATGCTAAAAGAAATATAATTGACAAGTAACTCCTAGGCTATAACCTAAGTTAATAATGATTAATAAAGTACAATCATGGCATAGTAGTACTGTATCCTAGGTTTAGTCATTCTTTATTATCAACAAGGTATTCTAATGACCTCTAAAATGACACTTATTTAATTTTCCAACATCATATACAATTCTAAACATACTAATTGTGACATTTCATCGTACACCTTCATGCATGGATAATTTCATCTATACTATACTACAATCACCAATCCAATAACAAATACATATTAATCTATTATAAATCATATATATATATATATAACAATTTTGTGCATTAAAAATACAAGCATGATTATTCTATCAAAAATCTTGAATACCTAAAACATGAGTATACAACAAAATGTACAATAAAATGTACAATAAAATAATGAAAATGAAGAGAGAGGATATAGGAAAATACCTCAAGGAAGGTGTGTGGTCGGATGAGGAAAAAATTGGTCATTGGAAGAAGTGCACATGGAGGAGAAATCATCGGAAGGAGGGTTTTGGGGGGCTTGAAGTCGAAATGATGAGAAGGAAAATGCCATGGGGTGTTCTATTTACAGTCCTGGGCGAGCACATCATGTGCACGCCACATGCACACCAATGTGCTCGCCCATCAAAATTATCGCACCATGTGTTGCCAGATCAACATTCAATTGGGCAAGCACATGTGTAGACCATGTGCTTGCACATTTGAATTCTGAGGCACCAATACCAACCAAATCCGGATTACAAAGGGGCTAGGGAACCGATGAGCATGGTTGTTGGCCATATGCTCGCTCGGACTTGGGTGAGTGATGAATCTGTGATTCATCACTCTAAAAGTTGAAAATAGAACTTTGTTCCCAAGTAATTAGATGCATATTTCTACTTATATTGCATAATTAGTATTCATGCATGCATAAGTAATATCTGCATTTTAGCATTCATATTTGCATTAAATAAGAAGCCCAATTCATTTGTAAATATTCACCTGTATATTCATCACATTTCACCTATTTGTATATATTTTATACTAACTCCAAATCCAATAAAATCAACTCCATAGTGAATATATTACTAACACTAATTAAAGAAAAATATCAAAAAATACTAGCTGGCAAATTTGACCAATAAAACATGAATCCAAGTTAAATCTAGGATCCTTAAAATGCACATATCTATCTCATACAGTATCCGATTTTGGTCTATGATAAAACGCGAATTCCGCCTCTTTAATAATGTGAGATTGTCGTAGTATAGGTGGCGAATTCGGTTCAGCAAAAACCATAGTCCTTTAAATGCTGTGGAATATCTATACTTGGCAAGTCTACCAAGGTCGAACACAGGGACACTGGTACCTAATTCATCTATCAAATTTCGATTCATGAAGCACATATGTTAATCAACTTCAATTTCAGGTCCACATGATGAACTAAGCTGATTACAATGCAATATTAAGATGCATGCAATTTTTAGTCGGTTTTTAAGCAAGTTAAAGAGGATGCATGAATATGATGCAAGAGAATCTGTATGCTGAACAACAGAACAGATTACAATAGTCGTTTTAATCCCAACATTAAAAACAATCACCAAATCAGAGCACGGACAAAAAGAGCATGGTCCTCATTTATCAACGAAATTTCACTTCATTTAATATGGTATTAGATGAGAAAATTAGATATGCCATGATGTGGATGAGAGAACAAGGATCAAAACGACACTAAAATCATGCAATTTGGAGTTATGCTAAATGGAATGCAAGGGCATAAATGTAATAAAAATGCGAGAAACAAAAAGATAACTATTACATTTCGGTCCCTATAGGGACCTAAATGTAAATACCAAAACCGCCTGGGCCCTGACGCAATTATTCCATGCGTGCGGTTGTCATGTTGTAATATTCAAAAGTCGCAAGGGACTCCTTGTAAATACCCCAGGCGTGCCCGTAAGGCACACGCCTGGAGGACCAATTTGCAATATAAGTAACTTCCTAGGTCTTCTCTGTAAATAACCCCGCTTCACGCGTAAGGCACGTGCATGGGTCGAGGTTCGGGATGCGGCGAGGCTCGATGACATGCGGTGGCTGCTGAGACTTCGGCCAGTGGTTCGGGATGCACGAGCCTATAGCTCTCGCGATGAGGCTCGGGTGGCATCAGGGCCGTCCGATCCAGATGATCGGATGGTATCTGCTTCTTTATGCCCCACTCCTTCTCATCGGATTGGTGCTCCGCCATGCTTCCCGCGGTCCTCCATGGAGTGGATGAGGAAGCTGACGTGCGGGCGAGGATGATGGTAGCAAGGTGGAGGTCTGGTGAGTTCAGGAGAGGTGGGGCGATGCTGTGTCGTCGGAGAGTCTGGTGGAGATCGGAGCTGGGTGCCTCGCTCCGGCCATTGAGTACCTGCAGGGTTAGTATAGGCGAAGCGACTCTATGCGTGCGTGGAGTGATGAAGTGGGGGTCCGGGAGCGAAGAAGGTGAGGACCCTATGGTCTTCCTCTCCGGTGAAGCAGAGGAGAAGGGGATAGACATGGGGGGAGGTTCTGTTAGAAGGAGAGGGTGGTCTGCGAGGATGAAGGTGAACATGCGGAGCTCAGTGGATGGATGGTGGGCCGTGGAAGTGAGCGGAGGTATGGGAATAATTTTGAGAAAATTAAAGAAAAATAAAGGCCTGATTACCAGGCCGGAGCGAGGAGGAAGAAGGTGGTCGGGAAGGCTTGGGCTGAGGCTCTTTGAAAGCCTCCGGTCGTCGCACAACGTGCTCAGCCTGGGGCACGGTGCTCAGCGGCGCCAAGGCAACCACGACATGGCCGGGAAGGCCATGGATCACACCGAAGGTAGATGGCGGTAGATGGCGGTCGTCACCTCGACAAGTCACCCTCCGCTGTCACCGGAGGGCGGAGGAAGCTACGCCAAAGCATCGTGAATGGTGGATAAGGGTTGACGGTGACGGAGGTCGGCTTAAATAGGCAGAGGTGGTCGGGGGTTATGGTAGTGCGAAGCGTTTTTGAATGGGGTCTTAATGATGTGGCAGTGATGGTGAGGGTGTCATGGTGGTCGCGCGGGGATGGCGGAAGAACAGGGAAGGCATTGGTGGCGTTACGACGAGGAGGGAAGGTCAGAGGCGCCTTCCAAAAATGGAAGGGGGCGATGGAACGACGAGGTGAAACGACAGGGGTAGGGGGTTACGGTGGAGGAAGATGATGGGAGAGCCGTTGGATCATGCGATCAAACGGCAGGGATGGTAGGATGAGCAGAGGGCTGCGATCATATCATGAGATCTGATCGGTCGGCTGGAAACGGAGCGGAAGTGAATGGCTAAGATCGGGCGATGGGAGAGATCCAACGGTGGGAGATAGAAGGGTGACGTGGAGCATGGAGAGGCATTGGATGGTTTGAAGATCTGACGGCAGGTGTGAAGAGGTGGCATGGCAGTAGAAGGTGAAGGATATGGAATTATCCTCAAGCGCATCACGGAAGCGTGATCGTCGTATCGGATACGACGAGGAACGACTAGTCGCACTAGTTGTTCGGTGCAGCGGAATTTAAAAAATTTTATTCGATGAAACCACATGATCCGAGAACCATTCTCAGATCGTTTCATCTATAACCACAACAAGTATAATGCAATACCTCTTGAAGCGTGGTTGATCAAGTCTCTAAAGGAAGAGACCTCCTGTCTCAAGTCCGATCGTCGGCGAGACTGCTTGCGAGCGCGGGGATGAACCGCGTTATCCTCGCAATCCAAGAAGATGATCCAAGCATGGTTGCTCCTGATCTCGTCGCACGAGATCAAACGTCTCCTTCGTGAGAGGAACTCTCCAAGAAGACGGAGAACCGAAGAACGTCGAAGCGGCGGCGCGGTGGCGAAGGCGACGACGGTTCTCTCCTCTAGGGTATGGTGGACGGCCACCAACAAGAGAGAGAGAGGGCTAGCGTGCATGAAGAAATGAGGGAGAGAGAGCTCTAATATTGCAAGTCATTAGAGAGCATAGAATGCCTCTCTATTTATAGGGTTTTGGGATCCATGGATCTCAATCCATGGGACACATAAAATCAATGGATGAGATTGATTTGTGTCAATCCAATGGCCAAGATTGTTGTTGTCAAAAGCAACAAATTTAGGTTAAAATATATTTGAAAAAATCAAATATAATTTAGTCCTAAATCAACCCAACAAATAAGGAGAGAATGTGCATGGAGATTTCATCTCCATGCACCTTCCATGTTGGACGGCCACCCATTCCATATAGGAATAGTGTGCCGCCCACTATGGGAGTCCAAGGAGGCAATCTCATGGATTCCCATGAGATTGCATATCTCCTTGATTTTTCTCTCTTATTTATTTGCAACAAATTTGTTGGATTTTATTCTTCAAAAATAATTCACAATTATATTTGAGAATATTGCATTCTTGCCATGGAAAAAATTGTGAATCATATTCACAACCCAAAACAACATATAATTCATATTGTTAATTAATTACACAATGTATATCCAATACACATAATAATTAATCAACACATATAAATTATAATTAGCTCTCTCTAATACATTATAAATCACATTTATAATATATTATGAATAATTGGATATTTCTATCCACATTATTCTTATCCACATTAATTAAATCACATTTAATTAAATTGGATAATTTCTTCACACATCAAGATGATTAAATCACATTTAATCATTATTTCTTCATTGCTTAGATCTTATGGAATTATTCTTGAACCCTTCAAGAATAATGCAATCTCTCCGCAGATACTTGGAGATAAGGACATGGCGATTGTATTGTTCCACGTATAGTGACATGGATATTGAGATCATATCTCAAATCCAGATCGCGGGCCTCCCATAGATGCTTGATTAAATCAAGACCGTAAATCTAATCTTCTCATTGTATCTGAATCACATTCAGATCAATGTCCAACACTTGGACCAAGATCAGATCACTTCTCTACTGAGAGGAGTCACTAAAATCCATACCCGTTTCATCACTCCCTAGGAATGGAAGCGTCATGGTTATACAATCGTTTATGATCAAATCACCCTCAGGTATTCCCAATACCTGTACATCCTGCATACTGGAAGACTCAGACTAAACCTGAAGTATCGGATCAACTTTATACTGTCTACTTCATGGTTTTATCAGTAAGTTTCTCATTCGATCATTGGGAGTTGGTATCGATCATACACTTTCCAAAAGTGTACATCATACCTAGGTCTTGATCATATACTAAAAGTATATATCAAACCTACAAATTCAGTCAAGCTTCCAAAGCGAGACGACCATGCGCATGGAATTTGATTCTTCCCAATATCTCATGAGTGAGCTCATGTCTTCCGGTTCAGTAACTGAACCTGTATGATCCCTTTGAGAGATCGTATTACTCATATGCCCTTATATGCACACCAGCGCGCCGGTGTATAGACCTTGATTAGGTCATCAACCTATTGGTCTGCCAAATGTACATACTTAGACATATAGCAACACATCTGTCTCCGGTCAGAGGATGCGTGCCTATATCATGACAGCATATGATATAGGACTTTGGTTATCTCGATCTCGTTAAGTCAACTCTTTGACCTAACTAATCTGACACCTCCGAATCTCTATTCCTATGCAGAGGACCTGCATCAAGAGGTCGGTCAGATATCAGCCTTCAGAGATAAGGATTGCCATCTCCTACTCAGGCTGGAGATCATCTCTTAACAATCATTTGACGGTGCTTGATGAGTCCTCAATCTAACTCTTTAGATATTCATCCAAGCACCAGCCTCTATGATTCAATAGTTGAATCAACAGCTGTATGATTATTAAGATGGCCATGGTACATAACCCTAATTGTACTAAGGGACCTATTATACAAATTATTCATTCTTCATTTCAGATCAGGGAATGATATGTGCAATAACATTTATTGCATAATGGCTTGCCGTGGGCTCGCATTTCCAACAGAAGGAATGACGGATGGCATTAAGATCGGAGGGTTTTGATTTAGGCGCGATGTAGTGGTCGAGATTTGACCTAGAAATGCATCTGACGGCTGGGAAGTAGAGCTCGGGGGACGGTTCAGATGAAGGCGGGACGGAGCTGGTCCAATGGCCGAGGGAGGTGCCAGGTGGCGGAAGTGGAGGCGGGCCACGTGGGCGGCCCAGAGGGCGCCACGTGGCCCAATCAGAAAAATTCAGACTGAAAATACAAAGATAAATACAAAATAAATAGTTAGAGAAAAATTAGGAAAAAGTCAAAACATGAAAGTTGCTTGTCTCGACGAGATCCACAACTTTCATGTTGGTTGGAAAGCCAAAAGAGGTTATTTGTACAAAATATATTTTTGAGGGTATTTTTAAGGGATAAAAATACCGATTTTGTGGTTTTGAGATGTTTTTGTATTTTTTTAGGCCTTTGAAAAGGTCAGTGATTTATAGACAATTATTCTACCTAATTTTTAGGGGGTTTTGATGATAAAATAAGTACAAGAGAAATAAGAGAAATTAAATACAATTAATTAAGGGTTAATTATATACAATATGATACATGATAATAATAAAGAATTGAAGATGATTTTTATTGGTTTGATTAAGCAGGGGGTTTAATTTATAGCTTTTAGCATGATGAATACGAGATTCATCATACCCCTATACTTAAACCATGCTCATCCTCGAGCATATAAAGAATGAAGGAGTCGGATTGATCCTGACAATGCAAGTGAAGATTTCAAGGCTCAATCTTTCGAAGACCCTCAATTTAAGAGATCCTAAAATTCTGGGTTTATGCAAGCCTTAGTCAGAAGGAATCCATCTTGTCTAATTATCAGACTCTCTTTTTGTACATATAATATAAGGATATGAAATTTAGTGTACTGTATTTCATGAGAGCCGAGTCGATGCATCACTCAAAGTTCCAGTCCCAAAGACTCTCCTCTAGACCTCATCCTCAATACTAGGGAATAAGTCTATTTTTACTTCAGTCAACCATCTCATTAGTTTGTCAAACTTGAAAGTGTAGATGGACGTCCAGATGATGGAGGACATGGGATTGTGTCTATTTTTCTCACCCTCACATTGGAACAAGGGGCCTCTCGAGTGCCTTTTTACTCAACACATGTAAATTTTTAGATTGTTGACCAATGTGTCCGTCAAGAGAGTTGGATTCGTCTGCACTTGTTTTCCTGGGAGTACACAGGTGTGTGTCTCTTTTGAGTATCTAAGATACCTTCGACACCCAGACTTGTAGCATTTACAATGCAGAGCCCTTTTTTGGTGACAGCCCGACTCCTTGGTCCTAATTAGCGCTTGGTCCAAGTGGACACTTTGAAAATATTTGGGAGCGCTCGCCATTGGTGGAAGCTCATTTATAATTTGACTTGGATGATAGAGCTTTTTCTTTGACATTTCATTGCTTTTGTTGGCTAGCTCCACTGCTTTTACCAAAAGTTGACGCACACTGATTAACAATATTCATTTAAGTTTCATCACACCCTAGCACTTTTGGGTAAATATCAAAGAGATAGCATATGAATCTTGTTCACATACTGGCTAGGGTTTTGCTGATACTCAGGTTTTCTGAAGCCTTCATTAACTTTATCCCATCCTCGAATATCATTAGATCGGGTTTAAACTCAAATCTCTAGTCCTTGTTCCTCAAGTGATATCTCAACTCATCTCATCAATCATGCAGTTGTGGAAGTGAATGTGCTGATTATATTTTTCTTGAAGGTAGAGATGAAGAGTACAATATAGCGCTCAAATCTTCCAAACTAGGGACGTGTGGATATTTAATCTTGAAAATCCTAATGACTAAGGCATGTTAACTTAGACTCTCAAGATCACAGAAATCTAGTGTCCTCAAAATCCTCAAGCCCTGAGTGAGTGTTGATGTGTCAGGAATACACCAACTCCTTAGTTAGTGATTTTTGTGTGATTTTTGACTTTTGTAGATTTTTATGGATTTTATTTTTTTAATTCTTTGGAGAGACCATGATTGGCCCGGACTCAAATGAGTAAAAGTATCTACTCTCAGCCAGTATGGGTGTAAGTACGAGCCGATAAACGGACCCGTGATCCTTAAGGACGGTGCCTGTGGCAGTGTCCTCTAAACCACCCACTCTGTTAAGGGAGACCGAAGTTCCCTCACTGAAAGTGTCTACTAAGCCTAGTAGTCAGAGTCTAGTTCAAAGACAGTTTTTTTTGAAAAGGGTTATTTACATAGTTTAAACCCTCAATTTTAAGAAAACATTTTTACAAGGTTTTTACAAAACTCAGTTCACATGTTTTACAAAAACCAAGCCAAAAAATAAATTTTCAATTTTTTTAAAAATATGAGCTATGGCTAAAAATTTTAAAAAATACGAGCTATGGCTAAAGTAAATACGCAGTAATATATGGTATACCCCCTATACTTAAAATTTGCTATGTCCTCATCGCACAAGTGCCATGAAGCCAAGGCTCGATCAAATATAGGGTGATATAGCGGAACTGAGGAGGGGGGCCCTGATGACCGGGATTCTGCCGAGATCGTATCTTTCCACAAGGCGGAGAGACAGTCGCTGAGTTGACCTCAGACAGAATCCCGAATCGATCAACAATTAACCCACAATAAATATATGCAATGAATATCAAAAATGTGGAGTTAAAATTTATTATAACTCTACATGTAAAATGTGTATAGGTGTAAGCACACGTAGAGGTCGAACACTGGGAGGCGAAGGGAATGTATGTGATGTATCCATTATTCAATCCATTGATCATGTCCAATTAATGTTTTTGTGGGTTTTAGGTTTTTATAATTTTTTTTATTTTCTTTTTCATATTTTTAGGGTTTTTCATTTTCTGGACTCAATATAGATATAATTATACCATATATATTTTTTTGGAATTTTTCAAAATCATTTTCTAAATTTTTTTAATTTAGACAGTACAAAAATGGCTCCTATTTCATTTTTAATAATCAGGAAAAATGCAAAAAATGCAAAATAAAATGTTGGCGTGAACTAGCATGGCATGAAGCATCTATCCTAATTTTCGTGAATTTTTAGAAGCCTGATAGGTGTTTTTAATAAATAGATAAAAGACACAAAAATAAATCAGCCTGGCAGGGGTATTTTTGCAAATTAAATAAGTCACAGGGGCAACAGTGCAAAAATACAACAGAAATAAACATTTATTTTAATTTTTAGAACTATATTACAATATCCAAAAATCTCCAGGGTATACATGCAATCTTTCACGCGCCTCACGGGGGACTGCACGTGAGGCGCGGAAGGACCTAAATGTAATTCTTGTAAACTCAGGGTCCTTTCTGCAAAATTTACATTTTATTTACAACGTGCTATATATTTTACAAGATTAAAAATTAAATACAAAAAATGGCAGGGGCTAAATGTGCAAATTACCCCCATAAGGCGCGCGATCCAACGGTTCAGCGTTATCCACTTGACACGCGTCGCCACCTCCTTGCCCGATGACGCTTCGCCGATGGGAGGCTGAGATTAGATCAGCCGCGTGATCTGACGGTCGATGCAGAGCTCCATCGGACGGCTAGGATCTGAACTGGGCTGGGACCACGATCGGACGGTAAAGGCGAAGGCACGAAGAACAGGGAAGAACTCCCCCTTCTCCGACCTTCGATCCGGTGCTGCTCGCTCGCCCGACACTCCCTCGGGCATCTGATGGTCCAAGAAGCAACCTGGGGCTCTACTCTGTTGGCTTGAGCACTCAGGGGAGCCGGAGGCTCACCGGAACGGTCGAGCGAGGTCGATGAAGCCAAAGAGCTCCAGGTACCTGCAGAAGAGTCGAATCGACCCCAACGGGGGTCCTTTGGCCTCCAGCACCTGCAAGAAAGCTCAGCGCACAAAAACAAAGGGCTGGGGGGACTTATTTGGGTTAAAATGAGCGAAAGGGGTGCGGGGCGGTGATCTCCGGCGAAGGGCGGAGGAGGAGATCTGATCTCCAGATCTGGTGAAGATCTGGGTGAACGGAGGTGCTTGGGGCATAGGGAAATGAAGGGGTATAGAAATGGAGGTGAAAGGGTGGTCGGAGCACGGCGAGGGCACTGTGAAAAGCTCGCCGGAGCGAAGCTCCGGCGAACTATGAAATCGCAATTCTATGCTAAACTACAGATCTAAATGCGAAATAAAATACGAGAATGACATGCATAAATGAAAAACTACCTAAAAATGATAAAAGCGCAGCTCTTATACCTGGGGGCCGCCAGGGAGCAGGGTGGTCGCCGGAGCACCACCGCGACAAAATTTCCCACCTCCTTGGGCGAATCGAGGTGCTGGGAAGCGCCTCCTGTCACGAGGGCTCCGCCAGGAGCTCATTCAAGCTCAAAGAAGGGGATGAAAATGGCCAAATTCGGCCAAGGAAGTGGGAGGAGTTATTTATATACAATCCTGACGACTCCCAGTGACCGGCGATTATTAATGAATCGGTGGTATGCACAATGGATCCAAGATCTCGGCGGGATTCACGGATGGTCAGGGAACATTTTTCATGAAGGGATCGAAGGCGATGGATGATAGATTCGAGCGGGAAAAAAGGGAAAAGACGGGCGAAAAGATAGCGCCCGTCAAGTCAAGCGGCTGGAGGCCGAGTTGACTGGGGTCAACTCGCGGAGGGACCTGATTGGTCCACCTCAGCCGCTACACGCCAAAACAGGGATCCTTATTAAAAATGAATTATTTAACATAGTAAATGATTTTATTAATTTTTGTGTATAAAATAAAAAATGTGTATTATTTCATGTAGTATTTATTCATGATTTTTATTGAATTTTTTCGAGGTATTTTATTATAGTTTTATTTGAATAATGTGTATACGTATGTATTTACATGTATTTTTGTGTATTTTATTTTTAATTTGTTTATTTTCTTTTATTATTTTATTGTTTTAATTTATAAATTTATAACTTATTTTTATAAATATATTTTTATTTGATTTTTATGAGTTTATTTATATTTTTAAATAAATGTGTTTGTGTGTATCTTAGTATACTTATAGGTATTTTACCGATATATTTTATTTATTTAATGAATTTTATTTGTTTTTATTTTAGCTTTGTATTTTTAATAAGTTCTATATAATATATACATTAGTCTAAAAATATAGAAGAATAAAGAATAAAAGAATAAAAACCCCTTTTGTTTATGTACATATTTCTCATAGGTATTTTGCCTATAGATATTACATAGACTTCTTTTACTTTCCAAATTATTTTTGGTTTTATTCTAATGCTAGTAGGTATATGAATTACATACATTATTTACAAGATTCTAAAAATATGAGTTTATAAAAATAATGAATATTGAATAAAATGAATATTTTAATCAGGTAGTATGTACAAGATAGGCCAAAAACCTAACTTCCACAGGTGGACTCCAAAAATTATGAAACCAATTTTATAAAATAGTTCATGGAATGCTATATACAATTAAAGGTGAGTTTGGGTGATTTGGAGTTTTTATTTGCAAGATATGGGTCTGTGAAGTTGAGATTTTTGCTTTTTATTTTGTGTATTCAATGTACACTGTGTATTATTTTTACACAAACTCAATTTTGTATTTTTATTTATATTATTATCTACAACTTTTATGAACAAAGTTTCTTTATTTGATGAATAAATCATTATGTACAAAATAGGTGCCAAAAATGCATAAATGAATGAATTAATAAATGAGATATTTATTGTATAATTGGCCCTTATCTCCCCCTACTTTATTCCTTGTCGACCAATTCCATGCTGGTCTTGGTCTCGGGGTTAGGGTCATAAAATATTTGCAATATTTTATTCCTTTTTCTTTTCTTCTCTTTATTCTATAATTTTGGCATTAAAAACCTTATTCTATGTACAGTAAATACAATAAATAATGAATGCTATTTTATACAAATTAATGCTATTTACATGCATTTGCTGGGGTTTTTAAGGCCAAAATGATAGAATAAAGGTGATGAAATGGAGATTCATCACCCCCCTATACTTGCCTTTGCTAGTCCCTAGCAAATACTTATGCAATAAGTACAAAAAGAACAAAGAATAAGAAGAAAAGAAAAAGTAAAAATAAGAATTTAAAGAATAAATTGAATTGGTCATGATTATTAAACTCATCTGTACAAAATCAAGGTTTGGATCTCAGGTTAGACCTTGGTGTGAGCATGTGTGTGGAACCTAGTCGGGAACCAAATTTAAAACACAACAGCCTTCGATAGTCACAGAACTTGGTTCAAATCACCTCAATAGCCAGGTCAGAACTAGCCTACATCATACGCAAACCCTTATGACTATGAAGCTGACTTGTACGGTGTAAGTGATAGTGGCTCTCCCCAACTGAAATGACAAAGGAGACTGACTTCTCCAGAATGACAACCCAATGATTCCCCAATCCAGCCCTCTACCGTCAAGGAGCGGGGTATTCCCTTCTAAGTTCAAGTGGCATCCAACTCAAGAGGAGGGGGTGAAGAAAAGAAAAATGGACAGTAGCCAGTGTAGCTACCAATCCTGGGGATGCAAGACCAGTGTAGTCGAGTCATCCAGCTGCAGGCTCACATGGTGTAACTTTGATGCTCAAGCTTGCTTATTTTCTATACAACAAATATACATTCTCTTGCAGGCACTTTTATTTTTATTTACAAGCCTGTCCACTTTTTTTGGATTTTTTTCTTTTTTTTTTCAACATACTATGTACAGCAGCATTTACATAAGGACTTTTTCCTCTTGAGCCAGAAGACTATCCCTCATTTGAAGCTTTATTGCAACCCACACTCTCCTGTCATTCGACTTCATTGAAACTGGACCAGGTTGGGGTGCACTTCCCTCCCTAGACGAGGACGAATGTTTCCACTCGTGTGCGTCTCAGACTGGCAAATCCAACCCCCTCACCACTCCAACTGAGTTGAGCCAAGTGAAAGGTGCAAGCGTCCAAGTTAGGTCACAACCGACAAGAGTCATACGTGTGTTTCGAAAAGTTCTAGTTAGTCCACTGAGGTGACTTGAACCTAGCCCTGATTTCTCAAAGAATTAAGTCTGAATAGACCTGAAGTACCTTAAACCTAGTTCCCATAAGGTTCCAGTGCAGTTAGGTGCAGTAAGGTCCAACCAAGCTCCAATCTTCGACTTTATTGGACTAGTTCAATCATCAAGCTCAATCAACGAGTATGAATGCTATGCAAATGCTATTTCAAATATGCAAAGAATAATGGAATTTTTCACAGAATTCGAAAGATTTTTACACAGAGAAAGAATTTTTGCAAAATAAAACAATTTTGGCACTCACAGTAGAAAATATGTACAACTATTTACACGGGCGTGCCGCTTTATTTTACAAGAATTAAGAATTTACAATTTAGTTTTTATTTATAAGCATATATGTACACTTATTAAAGAATTGTGTTTATTTATTATTATTTTTTTTATTCATAAGATATATATATTATATTAGTTATTATTATATGTGACTATTCCTCAAATTTATTTGACACAAATTTTTCAAACAATTTTTGAAAACTATAGTCCAAAATAATTTTTACAAACATTTTTACAAACATGTACACACATTTGAAAATCATTTTGCAAAGGTTTTTCAAAACAGTATATATAGATTTTTCAAAATATTTTTGCAACCATTTTTCAAACCATTTGCAAATCATTTTTCAAACATTTTATTTCACACAAAGAAAATAAATCTTTACAAACCACACATCTTTACACAGGTTAAAAACATGTAACAAAACGTTTTCAAAATAGTTTTCAATAAATGTTCACAATACTTTTCAAACTATTTTTCAAACATTTTGCAAAAAACATTTTCACCTGATTTATTAATCAGTATATACAAAAAGAATTTGAGGAATAATCCCATCTTTTTATTAAGGATTTTTAACGAATTTAAAGAATTATTAGCCATATTATTACGAAAGTACGAGTTATGGCTAAAGTATATACATAGTATATACGACCCCCCTATACTTAGCTTGAGCTATGTCCTCATAGATCGAAAAGAAAATAGAAGACATAACTCGTACTGAGTATAGACAAGTCTAAAGAATAAGAATAAGAGACAAAGGAAATAGAAGTTGACCGTCCCCCCTATACTTAGGATCAAATAATCCTAAGTATAGCAGACTGTACACAAAGCAGGGAGGGTCAAGGGTGGGAATAAATAGATCAAAGAATTAACAAATCAGGGGTGCACCCCCCTATACTTAGGACAAAGTACGTCCTAAGTACAGAAAACTGACACAAAGGGGTGACACCTTTTATTTAGATACAGAAGATAGAAAAAGGAAAAGAAGAAAAGAAGAAAAGGAGAAGAAAAGATATATATATATATATACAGATAGATGAAAAGATCGTGGAGAAAATACACATCACTCCCCCTATACTTAGGGTGAGATATCCCTAAATATAGGCAACAAAAGGAGTGACGAAAAATGTGCAAGGAAAGAACAACTCGGTGCGTACCCCCCTACACTTAGGACAAGGTACGTCCTAAGTGTAGTCACAAAGATATGGCGATAGATCTAGGGCACACATAACATGCGGGAGAAAGGATGAACAGAATACACATATATACAAGCGGTGAAGAGACTGGTGAAGTACAGGACGGTATCTGACAAGCGACTACCGTGCTCTCGTCGTCGTCTCCCTGTGAGAACGAGGACGCGGTCAGAAGGTGAAAATACACCCGAATATGCAATCAAGTGGGTGTCAGCTACCGGGGTCAACAGATCGAAAGGATAGATATCGGGTCCGGTAGCATGAAGCAGTCAATCGGCTCATATGGTCAACATGAGGGAACAGAGCCAATACCGTAAAACCGAGAGGAAGAAAGAGCAGTACAGACTCCTCCTAGTCAATCATGGTCTCAGATAGATCAGAAATAAGGCATATGAGACTGTGTGCTGCACGGTGGTGATATAATCTGAAAGTCACAAGAATACACCGAACAACACAATATGTGGCTCACTCCTGCGAGGGTCCTCAAGGTGAGCAAAATCAGAGAATAATTAGAGTACTCGGCTCCGTGCTCCAACAGACAGGAGACACAACCAGGGAGGAAGCCGAGTACATAAGTCAGAAGGTCCGGCTTCGTGCTCCACCAACGGGGAGACACCAGAAATGAAGCCGCGTACCTAGAAAATGATGTACCCTCCCGCAGATAACCCTCGGAGAGTGGTACATGCTAAGCAATGAATAATCAGAACAGAAGCTCACCCTGGCGAGGGTCGTCAAGGAGAGCGGGCTCAAAGGAGCCTGATCCATCAGACGGATCACAGAGACGGTCTCGATAGGCGACAGATCGGCTACCAGCAGAAGAGACCGAAAAATCGAGAAAGTGTGGCAGCGTCCCGCAAATAACCCTCAGGGAGCGGGCTGCCAACTAGTCATGGGAATAGCAGATATCAAAAACTCAACCCTGCGAGGACCGTCAAGGCGAGCAGACTCAAAGGAGTCTAATCAGATGGGTCCCATGATCCGCAGATCGGATAGGCAACTCAGGATGGGACCAAAAGTATTGCATATCAGACGACCCGGCTCCGTGCTCCAACAGAGAGGAGACACAATCAGAAGGTGGGAACCGAGCGTAAATAGAGTGTCGCAGCCTCCCGCAGATAGTCCTCGGAGAGTACTGCGATCTAGGCAGGGAATAGTCAGAAAGTGCCTCTACCTTGCGAGGGTCGTCAAGGAGAGCGGGCTCAAAGGAGCCGGATCCATCAGACGGATCCACATAGTGGTCTCAGTAGTCGACAAGGCGGCTACCAACAGAAGAGACCAATCAGATCTGAAATATGTCGTAGTCTCCCGCAGATAACCCTCGGGGAGCTACGAACTAATCAAATGAATAATAAGAGCTCATCCTTGCGAGGACCGTCAAGGAGAGCGGACTCAAAGGAGTCTAAACAAGTCGGTCTCATGCCCCAACAGATTAGGCGCATAATCAGAAATGGAGACCGAGTGCACAAATCAGATGAGTCGGCTCCGTGCCCCAACAAGGTGGCAGCACAGGAAATGAGTG
Organism: Ottelia alismoides; assembly: GCA_037367405.1. NCBI lineage: Eukaryota > Viridiplantae > Streptophyta > Magnoliopsida > Alismatales > Hydrocharitaceae > Ottelia > Ottelia alismoides. Next base: position 210,221 of record JAZKJV010011351.1, on the reverse strand, counting down.
AAGCCGATCGTAAAGAAAGTGTCATATCCGTCCGCAGATAGTCCTCGGGAAGCGATGAGAGCTATGCAGTGAATAATCAGAGTACATCTCGTCCTTGCGAGGGTCGTCAAGGAGAGAGAAGGGCTCGAAGGAGCCGGACCCATCAGACGGATCCACAGAAATATAGTCTCGATAGACGGCCGACCGTCTACCAGTAGAAGAGACCATTATAGCAATAATGTGTCATAGCCTCTCGCAGATAACCCTCGGAGAGCTATGAACCAGGCATGGAATAATCAGAAAAGTGGAGCTCTGCCTTGCGAGGACCGTCAAGGAGAGCGGACTCAGATGAGTCAAATACATTGGCCTCGTGTACCAACAGGTCAAGTACACAATCACAGGGGGAGGCCAATCAAACATATCGTACGACTCGGTTTCGGGTCCCATCACAATGGCGACCCAAGCAGTGAATGAAACCGCAGTCCTAGAAATTGTCGCATTCTCCCGCAGATAGTCCTCGGGGAGCAATGCGAGCTATAGCAATGAAGGTCATGGGAATGCTGGCAAGTCATCTCAGGTCCTCAAAAGCAATAAATCATTCAATTATTCGGAGGGCATAAGATCATGTCAGGGAGCGAATAATCATGTCATTCACCAAGCATCCCTTGGGTCAATCCAGTCAACTGAGATGGCACGAAAAATAGTCAGGAATCCTCTAAGTGCCAGGGGTGGATAATGAAGTCAGGAGATCGAGGATGGGTCACTCATGTAGAAGAGAAATCATGTGGGTTCCAATCATCGTCATCATGAAGCATATATCAAGATAGTCTATTCAGCCCAGAAATCACAGATGGTAGGAACCTCGAAATGGATAAAACAATAGAAACATCCTGATATCATCCTCAAATCACTGAAGCTCATTACATCCTCAATCCGGTGTGCAAGATCTAAATCTTCAATAAAGAATCACACCTAATTAGCATGCATCACAAAAATCCTCAATAAGCACATATGCATGCATCAAAAGTCAAATCCACCAAATCAATCTCAGCATCCGCAATATCATGCCCGACTTACACAAATAATCTGTATAAATAATCCTCGATGCGGGCCTCATTAATATGCACAGCATTCCCGGATAAAGAGAGAGATGATACAGAGGGTACGAGGAGGGCGGGCGAGAAAATTGGGACATAGACAAAATTGGGTGTTCCACATTAGGCGGGAACACCGTCAAAATTGCGGTCCGAAGAGCGGTCTCTCCTCGAACCAGAGAAGATGGTACGATGGATACATAGAAGATGGTGAAGAAGCGGGAAACAAAGGACTTGGCGAAGAATGATTGAGCTCAAGCGCCAATATCACGACTCGATGCATGATGAAGAGATATATGTATAAGAGAGATAGAGAGACTCAAAGATGAAAAATGCATGACTCACACGGACGGGACCGTCTACTCTAATAATGAATGGAAAACACAATGAACTCCAAGTCACAATCAATACACAAGGCAACACCCCCAATTCACCTACTCAACACAGTGAAGACCATCAGGTGACGGTCATTTATCTTTTCATTTTTAGAGTTAGGTGAGAATCACAAAAATTGTACAATCACGTAGGAGGCTTGATAGGATTTGGGCTCTACTCCTTAGTGTGTACGTAAGCAATTTAAAACGCATACAATGAGGGGGTTGCTCTCCCCAAAACAAGGAAATCCATCATGTTTTATTTTAAGTCCAATAGAGTTAGCAGTCCCGATTTTATTTAAGTTATCACTTTTTTTTTTTGGGTATTTTCAATGCACGTGCCTATCGCGGTTCCAATTTCCATTAAGCATCCTAAGTGGTCAAAAACATAGGGAGAAGTCGGAAAAGCCATGCAAGTCGGAAATCGATGATGCATGCTAAGTAAGAAGACTTACAGTGCTTCCCAGCTCTCTCCATGCGGGATGCATAACAGAATTGAAACCTATGCTATATGCAAATGCAAGCCGAAGAAATCGCCCTAGGATAGTAACTGCTATTATCGTGAAGCACCACAAGTCGGTCACTTATCCCTAACCTAAGGGTCCGGTCTTGGCTCACCCCTCCTCTTCTCGACACGCTCGAGTTCAGGAGTAGCGCTTGATGGGGCTCGCTCACGGCACAGGGGTTAAGAGATAAATGAACCGACTGTTTAGATTTGACTAGGTCCAAAACGCACTATAGGTACATGCAAATATATTAGGGTGTTTGAGCCTTAATCTATCGGCAAACAATTCCTAAGCTAGGGCTCATTCACACAAAATAATAAAAATAAAATAAAAACGAAAAAGTGTCAAAACCGTCGAGGCCCCCAAGGGAACAATCCCTCGGGCAATGGACCTCGGGAGTCGGAGTGTACCTGTGAGAGTCCTGTATTATTACAAAATTCTAAGGGTCACTCTCTCACATAAATATACCTAATAAAATGAAATAATATAAAGGCATAAAAATAGAGACTGTCTGCAAAAGTTCTCCGTCTCCTGTCATAGATGCTCTCTCCTGTTGGCTGGGCATAGAAGAGCCAACTCCGCCTTGCTGGGGTGCATAGCTCCTCCTAGGAGGTCCTCCGTCGCTTGGCGGTCCCTCGCATTAAAGACAAAAAGAAAGAGATGGTCAGAGCAGTCCATGAATAATATCAAATAAAATTCACTCAAATAAATAAATGAAGGACATGGACAAAGGATCAAATAAATGAACAAATAACCACACAAAATCATACAAAATCCGTTGCCTCCCCGGCAACGGCGCCATTTGATGACCGGGATTCTGCCGAGATCGTATCTTTCCACAAGGCGGAGAGACAGTCGCTGAGTTGACCTCAGACAGAATCCCGAATCGATCAACAATTAACCCACAATAAATATATGCAATGAATATCAAAAATGTGGAGTTAAAATTTATTATAACTCTACATGTAAAATGTGTATAGGTGTAAGCACAAGTAGAGGTCGAACACTGGGAGGCGAAGGGAATGTATGTGATGTATCCATTATTCAATCCATTGATCATGTCCAATTATTGTTTTTGTGGGTTTTAGGTTTTTATAATTTTTTTTTATTTTCTTTTTCATATTTTTAGGGTTTTTCATTTTCTGGACACAATATAGATATAGTTATACCATATATATTTTTTTGGAATTTTTCAAAATCATTTTCTAATTTTTTTTAATTTAGACAGTACAAAAATGGCTCCTATTTCATTTTTAATAATCAGGAAAAATGCAAAAATGCAAAATAAAATGTTGGCGTGAACTAGCATGGCATGGAGCATCTATCCTAATTTTCGTGAATTTTTAGAAGCCTGATAGGTGTTTTTAATAAATAGATAAAAGACACAAAAATAAATCAGCCTGGCAGGGGTATTTTTGCAAATTAAATAAGTCACAGGGGCAACAGTGCAAAAATACAACAGAAATAAACATTTATTTTAATTTTTAGAACTATATTACAATATCCAAAAATCGCCAGGGTATACATGCAATCTTTCACGCGCCTCACGGGGGACTGCACGTGAGGCGCGGAAGGACCTAAATGTAATTCTTGTAAACTCAGGGTCCTTTCTGCAAAATTTACATTTTATTTACAACGTGCTATATATTTTACAAGATTAAAAATTAAATACAAAAAATGGCAGGGGCTAAATGTGCAAATTACCCCCATAAGGCGCGCGATCCAACGGTTCAGCGTTATCCACTTGACACGCGTCGCCACCTCCTTGCCCGATGACGCTTCGCCGATGGGAGGCTGAGATTAGATCAGCCGCGTGATCTGACGGTCGATGCAGAGCTCCATCGGACGGCTAGGATCTGAACTGGGCTGGGACCACGATCGGACGGTAAAGGCGAAGGCACGAAGAACAGGGAAGAACTCCCCCTTCTCCGACCTTCGATCCGGTGCTGCTCGCTCGTCCGACACTCCCTCGGGCATCTGATGGTCCAAGAAGCAACCTGGGGCTCTACTCTGTTGGCTTGAGCACTCAGGGGAGCCGGAGGCTCACCGGAACGGTCGAGCGAGGTCGATGAAGCCAAAGAGCTCCAGGTACCTGCAGAAGAGTCGAATCGACCCCAACGGGGGTCCTTTGGCCTCCAGCGCCTGCAAGAAAGCTCAGCGCACAAAAACAAAGGGCTGGGGGACTTATTTGGGTTAAAATGAGCGAAAGGGGTGCGGGGCGGTGATCTCCGGCGAAGGGCGGAGGAGGAGATCTGATCTCCAGATCTGGTGAAGATCTGGGTGAACGGAGGTGCTTGGGGCGTAGGGAAATGAAGGGGTATAGAAATGGAGGTGAAAGGGTGGTCGGAGCACGGCGAGGGCACTGTGAAAAGCTCGCCGGAGCGAAGCTCCGGCGAACTACGAAATCGCAATTCTATGCTAAACTACAGATCTAAATGCGAAATAAAATACGAGAATGAGATGCATAAACGAAAAACTACCTAAAAATGATAAAAGCGCAGCTCTTATACCTGGGGGCCGCCAGGGAGCAGGGTGGTCGCCGGAGCACCACCGCGACAAAATTTCCCACCTCCTTGGGCGAATCGAGGTGCTGGGAAGCGCCTCCTGTCACGAGGGCTCCGCCAGGAGCTCATTCAAGCTCAAAGAAGGGGATGAAAATGGCCAAATTCGGCCAAGGAAGTGGGAGGAGTTATTTATATACAATCCTGACGACCCCCAGTGACCGGCGATTATTAATGAATCGGTGGTATGCACAATGGATCCAAGATCTCGGCGGGATTCACGGATGGTCAGGGAACATTTTTCATGAAGGGATCGAAGGCGATGGATGATAGATTCGAGCGGGAAAAAAGGGAAAAGACGGGCGAAAAGATAGCGCCCGTCAAGTCAAGCAGCTGGAGGCCGAGTTGACTGGGGTCAACTCGCGGAGGGACCTGATTGGTCCACCTCAGCCGCTACACGCCAAAACAGGGATCCTTATTAAAAATGAATTATTTAACATAGTAAATGATTTTATTAATTTTTGTGTATAAAATAAAAAATGTGTATTATTTCATGTAGTATTTATTCATGATTTTTATTGAATTTTTTCGAGGTATTTTATTATAGTTTTATTTGAATAATGTGTATACGTATGTATTTACATGTATTTTTGTGTATTTTATTTTTAATTTGTTTATTTTCTTTTATTATTTTATTGTTTTAATTTATAAATTTATAACTTATTTTTATAAATATATTTTTATTTGATTTTTATGAGTTTATTTATATTTTTAAATAAATGTGTTTGTGTGTATCTTAGTATACTTATAGGTATTTTACCGATATATTTTATTTATTTAATGAATTTTATTTGTTTTTATTTTAGCTTTGTATTTTTAATAAGTTCTATATAATATATACATTAGTCTAAAAATATAGAAGAATAAAGAATAAAAGAATAAAAACCCCTTTTATTTATGTACATATTTCTCATAGGTATTTTGCCTATAGATATTACATAGACTTCTTTTACTTTCCAAATTATTTTTGGTTTTATTCTAATGCTAGTAGGTATATGAATTACATACATTATTTACAAGATTCTAAAAATATGAGTTTATAAAAATAATGAATATTGAATAAAATGAATATTTTAATCAGGTAGTATGTACAAGATAGGCCAAAAACCTAACTTCCACAGGTGGACTCCAAAAATTATGAAACCAATTTTATAAAATAGTTCATGGAATGATATATACAATTAAAGGTGAGTTTGGGTGATTTGGAGTTTTTATTTGCAAGATATGGGTCTGTGAAGTTGAGATTTTTGCTTTTTATTTTGTGTATTCAATGTACACTGTGTATTATTTTTACACAAACTCAATTTTGTATTTTTATTTATATTATTATCTACAACTTTTATGAACAAAGTTTCTTTATTTGATGAATAAATCATTATGTACAAAATAGGTGCCAAAAATGCATAAATGAATGAATTAATAAATGAGATATTTATTGTATAATTGGCCCTTATCTCCCCCTACTTTATTCCTTGTCGAACAATTCCATGCTGGCCTTGGTCTCGGGGTTAGGGTCATAAAATATTTGCAATATTTTATTCCTTTTTCTTTTCTTCTCTTTATTCTATAATTTTGGCATTAAAAACCTTATTCTATGTACAGTAAATACAATAAATAATGAATGCTATTTTATACAAATTAATGCTATTTACATGCATTTGCTGGGGTTTTTAAGGCCAAAATGATAGAATAAAGGTGATGAAATGGAGATTCATCAGGCCCCCTATACTTAGGTCAAAAATTGACCTGAGTACAAGAAGAAAATGCGAGGGAAGGATGAGGAAGCGGGTCCCCCCTATACTTAGGCTACAAATAGCCTAAGTAAAGTCTGAATTGGGGGGGATTCAATGATACAAGGTTGAGGGGGAGGGGGTTTGTGAAATACACACACACACACACACACAGAGAGAGAGAGAGAGAGAAATATACAGGGGGAGATGGTAGGGGTGAGTGTGTATGTGCAAGTGTAGGTGTGTGTGTGGGGGGGGGGGATAGATCATCGAGTGATCTACTTTTTTTTACAATATGCAATGCAATTTGACTGATTAAAAGACTCCTAAAATTTCTTCACAATGTCTTTTGCAGCCTCTTCAGCGGAAGCTCCCGACTTCACGCCTCTATGAGGATCAAGCATCCTCGAACATCATGGGCCCTGCCACAAAAGATAAATGTTAGAATACTCAAAGAAATTAAATCAGCAAATATGATGCAAAGAAATGATGTATGAAATGAGGACCTGAAATATTTGAAATTAACCAACAAAGAAGATCAAAAATTCAATAATTAAGTTAAGTCGTATCCTCGGCAACGGCACCATTTGATAAAATGCGAAATCCGTCTCTTTAATAATATGAGATTGTCGTAGTATAGGAGGCGAATTCGGTTCAGCAAAAACCACAGTCCTTTGAATGCTGTGGAATAGTTATACTTGGCAAGTCTACCAAGGTCGAACACAGGTACACAGCTACCTAATCCATCTATCAAATTTCGATTCATGAAGCACATATGTTAATCAACTTCAATTTCAGGTCCACATGATGAACTAAGCTAATTACAATGCAATATTAAGATGCATGCATATTTAAGTCGATTTTTAAGCAAGTTAAAGAGGATGCATGAATATGATGCAAGAGAATATGTATGCTGAACAACAGATTACAATTATACCCTAAAAATGCGAGCAACATAATACAGAATGAAATCATAGTCATTTTAATCCCAATACTAAAGACAATCACCAAATCAGAGCACAGACAAAAAGAGCATGGTCCTCATCTATCAACAAAAATTCACTTTATTTAATATGGTATCAGATGAGAAAATTAAATATGCCATGATGTAGATAAGAAAACAAGGATCAAAACGACACTAAAATCATGCAATTTGGAGTTATGTTAAATGGAATGCAAGGGCATAAATGTAATAAAAATGCGAGAAACAAAAAGATAACTATTACATTTCGGTCCCTAGAGGGACCTAAATGTAAATACCAAAATCGCCTGGGCCCTGATGCAATTATTCCATGCACGCGGGGGTCATGTTCTAATATTCAAAATTCGCAAGGATCTCCCTGTAAATACACCAGGCGCGCACGTGAGGCACGCGCCTGGAGGACCAATTTGCAATATAAGTAACTTCATGGGTCTTCTCTACAAATAACCCCGCTCCACGCGTAAGGCACATGCATGGGTCGAGGTTCGGGATGCCGCGAGGCTCGATGACACGCGGCAGCTACTGAGACTTCGGCCAGTGGTTCGGGATGCACGAGCCTATAGCTCTGGCGATGAGGCTCGGGTGGCATCAGGGCCGTCCGATCCAGATGATCGGATGGTATCTGCTTCTTTGTGCCCCACTCCTTCTCATCGGAGAAGGCTGAGCTCCGGTGATGTGCTTGGTGCTCTGCCATGCTTCCCGCGGTCCTCCATGGAGTGGATGAGGAAGCTGACGTGCGGGCGAGGATGATGGTAGCAAGGTGGAGGTCTGGCGAGTTCAGGAGAGGTGGGGAGATGCTGTGTCGTCGGAGAGTCTGGTGGAGATCGGAGCTAGGTGCCTCGCTCCGGACATTGAGTACCTGCAGGGTTAGTATAGCCTAAGCGACTCTATGCGTGCGTGGAGTGATGAAGTGGGGGTCCGGGAGCGAAGAAGGTGAGGACCCTATGGTCTTCCTCTCCGATGAAGCAGAGGAGAAGGGAATCGACGTGGAGGGAGGTTCTGTTAGAAGGAGAGGGTGGTATGCGAGGATGAAGGTGAACTTGCGGAGCTCAGTGGATGACTGGTGGGTCGTGGAAGTGAGCGGAGGTGTGGGAATAATTTTGAGAAAATTGAAGAAAAATAAAGGGCTGATTACCTGGCCGGAGCGAGGAGGAAGAAGGTGGTCGGGAAGGCTTGGGCTGAGGCTCTTTGAGAGCCTCCGGTCGTCGCACGACGTGCTCAGCCTGGGGCACGATGCTCATCGGTGCCAAGGCAGCCGCGACATGGTCGGGAAGGCCATGGATCACACCGGAGGTAGATGGCGGTCGTCACCTCGACAAGCCGCCCTCCGCTGTCACCGGAGGGCGGAGGAAGCTACGCCAAAGCCTCGTGAATGGTGGATAAGGGTTGACGGTGACGGAGGTCGGCTTAAATAGGCGGAGGTGGTCGGGGGTTACGGTAGTGCGAAGCATTTTTGAACGGGGTCTTAATGATGTGACAGTGATGGTGAGGGTGTCATGGTGGTCGTGCGGGGATGGCGGAAGAACGGGGAAGGCGTTGGTGGCGTTACGACGAGGAGGGAAGGTCAGAGGCGCCTTCCAAAAATGGAAGGGGGCGATGGAACGACAAGGTGAAACGGTAGGGGTAGGGGGGGATTACGGAGGAAAAAGATGATGGGAGAGCCGTTGGATCATGCGATCCAACGGCAGGGATGGTAGGCTGGGCAGAGGGCTGCGATCATATCATGAGATCTGATCGGTCGGCTGGAAACAGAGCGGAAGTGAATGGCTAAGATCGGGCGATGGGAGAGATCCAACGGTGGGAGATAGCAGGGTGACGTGGAGCATGGAGAGGCATTGGATGGTTTGAAGATCTGCCGGCTCGTGTGAAGAGGTGACGTGGCAGTAGGAGGAACGATGGATGGCATTAAGATCGGGGGGTTGTGATTTAGGCGCGATGTAGTGGTCGAGATTTGACCTGGAAATGCATATGACGGCTGGGAAGTGGAGCGCGGGGGATGGTTCAGATGAAGGCAGGACGGAGGGGATCCAACGACCGAGGGAGGTGCTGGGTGGCGGAAGTGGAGGCGGGCCACGTGGGCGGCCCAAAGGGCCCCACGTGGCCCAATCAGAAAAATTCAGACTGAAAATACAAAGATAAATACAAAATAAATAGTTAGAGGCAAAGTTAAGAAAAAGTCAAAACATGAAAGTTGCTTGTCTCGACGAGATCCACAACTTTCATGTTGGTCAAAAAGCCAGAAGAGGTCATTTGTACAAAATGTATTTTTGGGGGTATTTTTAGGGGGATAAAAATACCGATTTTGTGGTTTTGAGATGTTTTTTGTATTTTTTAGGCTTTTCAAAGGTCAGTGATTTATAGACAATTATTCTACCTAATTTTTAGGGATTTTTTATGATAAAAAAGTACAAGAGAAATAAGAGAAATTAAATACAATTAATTAAGGGTTGATTATACACAATATGATACATGATAATAATAAAGAATTCAAGATGATTTTTATTGGTTTGATTAAGCAGGGGTTTTAATTTATGGCTTTTAGCATGATGAATACGAGATTCATCAGTCTACTTACTTTTAAAGTAATATACATTCAGAAACCTTCAAAATAAGACTAATTTCATTAAAATCGGAGCTCATATGCAAAACTTGAGTTTTGAGCCTCTTTTGTATATTGTACATATTGACTAAAATACCCTTACATTTTATCCTTTTATTTTGTTAATTATTAAAAATCCCAAAAAATAGATTACATTGTAAATATTCTTTTCACATTTTCTCTATTTTTATTTTAATTTAAAAATGATAAAAAACAAAAGACAACAATGTGGTATTTTATACCTATAAGATACCCCCAAAAATATTTTTTGTACAGATCACTACCTTTGATTTTCAACCCTTCACGAAAATTGTAGATCTCGTTGAGACGAGCAACTTTTGTGTTGACCACTTTTTGATTTAATCTTTTTTGTTATTTTTCTGATTTTTCTTTACATTTAATTTTTGAATTTTCTAAGAGCGACATGTGGCAGCTCCTGGAGCCGCCTCATGTCACCCCATTTTTTTATTTTCGTATTTATTTTATTATTGTAGGATTTATTATTATTATTATTTTATTATTACTATTTTAATTATTTTTAGTAGCCTACTATATTTATTATTTATTTTATTCCCCTTTTACTTCTCCCCTTGTCTTCCACTCCAAGACACCAACTCACCACTTCTTCCACCCCTTTTCTAACTCCCTCCTCCTCTTTATATTCACATATCATCCTCATTTTCCATTATCCATCATTTCTTCAATTGAGAGGAAAAGACCACTAACCTCCGAGTGTTGTCGGTGATAGCGTCAATATTTTTTGGTCGAGCAACGACAGTTTCAAAGGGAGATCCACGAGGACTCCTCCTCGTGTCGTTGTGCATCTCTTCGGATCACAACCAAGCTTCTTCGATTTCTCACCGAATCTAATTGAGGCGATGACGATCGGAGTGCAACATTGCTCCTTCAAACCTGGCGAAATCTCAGGTAACTATTCTCTCCTTTTCCTTGTCATTTTTATCTAATATTATTTGTTTATCTTGTTCACACAAAACCACATCATCATCTACCATTATCACCACCAACCGCCCGTCCTCACGGCGCAATCCCCCGCGCGCCCCTAGTCGCCCCTGGCCCCGCTCGCCTCGACCATCGTGCACGCCGCTCGCCGCCGCGAGATCCTCCACCGTCAGCCACCCGAGCGACCGTAGCGCCTCGTCCCGCACCGCCCACGATTCCTCCCTCCATTTGCCCTAGGTGTGGGTTGGAACCCACATCTATAAGGTTCATTTTTTATTTTTATTTTTTTGGCAAAATTGCATACTTAGTCCTCATATTTCATTATTTGCAGAAGTGCCCCAATGCACAGTTTGTCTATTTTATTTCAATTTCTGTATTACGGAGACAACCTTGCATTTGAGTATTAATTTAGACCTCAAATTGGCATCATTTTATTCAATCAAAAATAGCACTTTGACGAGCAACTAATTATTTATTTTGTGGCTATTTATTTGTATTTTTGTGAGCATCATATTATTTATTAAAATTAGAGATTGAAAATAAATGATATTTTACCCATTTAAGCTCTGAAATTCGCACATATTCATTTATTGCTCTAAAAATTGTGAAAAAATTGTAAATGATGTCTTTAAGTATGCTATAATTACATTCCAAATTTCGTCCAATTTGGATTTATCTTGTGCATAGGATAAATTATAGAGTGAATTGTAATTGACTTTAAATTAAATCCATGGAGATGATTTTTGAGAAATTTTAATTCTCCTGAATTCCTGATTAAAATATCTATTTTAGATAAATAGTTCTCTGGATATTTTGATTTCGTGGATTAATTAGGAATTAAATACTCACAGTCACTCTGGTTTCAGTAAAAAAATTCATAAAAAATCATAAAGTGTCAGCAAATTCCAAAAAATTAGTGTAGCTTCATTTCATCATATTTAACTTCCAGGAAAATTTTCATAATTTTTGCATATCATTTGCATAAAAAATTGCATAAAAACCTCAAAAAAGTTTGTATTTTTCACTTGTGCATTTTAAATTCAAAAATTCGAAAAAAAAAATACTTTTTGCATTCTTTGTTGGATTAGGTTTTTAGGAAAAATATCACTTGACTAATTTGAATTAATTTCATATTAAAATTAAATTTGGCTAAGTCGGTTATTTTCGTGTTAACTTAATCCAATTCGTATTTTGCATTTGTCATTTATATTGCATAAAAAATTTAAAAAATTCCATTTGGAAAACAACGATCTAATTCATCTAATCTGATCTCGAGTTGTTCCTTTGCCTCCTTGAGTCGATCCTGGGACTTGCCCAGGTTAAACAATCATAAAATCGTACTTAATTTGATTCGACGATTCATAGATCCGTGCGGTTATTTTTGATCGATCCGGATTTATCCGACCGCAACGAAATCCTTAATTTGACACTATTAAAATGGTAGATCCGAGGTTTATCAGCGAGCACATAAGCTCGCCCATTCCTCGAAATTTCGTGCTCGCCATATCAAGTTTTTCTCATAGTGTGTCTCCTCGGATCGAAACTGGAAATCCAAAACTCAAAAATCCGAGAATGATTCCAATATCATGATCCCACTGAGCACGATCACTTTGTTTTGAAAAACAAAATTTGGATAGCCAGCCCTATTTAAATTCTTGCAATTTTAATCACTTCTGCTTCTCTGAAATCATAATAATTTGGATTTTTATCAGTTGTGCCCCTCCGAGATATCGCAATATCAGTTATGCCCCTATCTTTATGGTAATATCAGTTGTGCCCCTGACTTCTTGCCAATATTTCACTTGTGCCCCTCGGAGGGGTATAACTGATAAAAATCTTTTATCAGTTATGCCTCTCCGAGGGGCACAAGTGAAATATTGGCAAGAAGTCGGGGGCACAACTGATATTACTAAAAAGATAGGGGCATAACTGATATTGCGATATCTCAGAGGGGCACAACTGATAAAATCCCTAATAATTTTAACTATTTTGTAAAAGAATGCTCTTTAATTCAAATTCTTCACATAAATTGCAAAAGAACACATACATTTATATTGTATGTTTATTTATCAAGCCTATGTTTTTGTAAAATAGCTTTTCATTTTGTATGTTATGCAATCTCATGCTATTTTATAAGCATTTTTGTAAATTATGAATCGTCAGTCCAAATCAGTGTCTCGTAATTTTGTAGATTCAATCAAGTTCAATTTGCATAATCTTATCTACAAATAGTAAATTAAACACATAGAATGTAAAATTTGTTCAAATAATTATTACAGTGTCCCCGATTTGATAAATTGTGTTTCTATTTGTCTTATATGTTTTGTAAAGTTGATTATACTACAGTCAAATTATCAGCCCAATACTTCAAAATACGGTTTGATGGGGCTGCCCCTTGCGGGCAGCCGACATGGCTGCCCCGTCCCGTTTTTTCGTAATTTTTTTATTTTTTTGAAAAATTTCACTATATATATTCATCTATATAACCCTCCTATATGCCATTCAAATTTCGTCAGAAACAGAGACTCGTACGGCCTCCATCCAAATATGGTCGATTTAAAAAATCCTGCGATCGTTAAAAAATGACTGTCTGGATGGAGTTCGTACCAGTCTCTGTTTTTGATGAAATTCGAATAGCATATAGAAGGGATATATATATATATATATATATGAATATACATGATGAAATTTTTAAAAAAAATAAAAAAAATTGTGGAAAAAATGGCCACAAACTTTGCGTTTCCAAATGCTGAAAGCACCCTTTTTAATGCTCATTTTCCCAATTAGGTCCGGACGTTTGCGGGTTGGGTTAAGGTCTGGTCAGGGTCAACCTGATCTAGTGCTCTACCCTAGATGACTCACCACAGTAGTGGTGAGACCCAATCTCATTCGAAAGGGTCTCTACATGTAGACACGCTTAAGAGCGGGGTTATTTATCCTGCTACTTCATTTCTTATACTTTTTTATACGGTTAAACATAGTTACCTTAGACAATGTTAAAATTATCTCCTGTGAATCTTAGATGTCCATTCTAGTCTTGGAAATCTGAGCTATAAAGGTATAGTTTACATGCCATTGCAACAAAATTCAAACTTGAACTAAAATTTTATCATGTTTAGTTGAAATTTTGTAATTTAATAAAAGGTAAGTGTCGCTATATGGACCGACGCCAATGATTCAGTGATAGATATTATATTATCGGTAATTTCAAATATAAAAAAATAATTTGACAATGTATATTTAACAATGGCTTATTTAATGACATGTTTTTTAAAAAGCGTCACCATAATCCAATTTTTTTGTAGTGTATACATCCATTGACAACAATTTGTATTAGCGTACATGCAAATCCTAAAAATATTTACTAATTGAAGATAATTATTTAATTCAAGATTTAGATTCGAGTTTTACCATAATTCCGAACTAAATTACAAAAAAGAGCTTCGATTATGCATCGATTTTTCAATTTTAAAAGCTAAATTTTCAAATGTATATATAAATGTATGATAAAACCTTCAACTTTCAGGTTTAACGTCGACATAAAAGGATCTCGAAAGCCTATATATGGAAAAAAAAATAAGATTTGGCCCCTCCAATTACATTTGAAAAATGAGATAAGTAATTGGGAACCGACGCATAACTGTGTCTCGATTGTGTAATTTACCCTTTTTTTAGCTTCTGCTTTATCCTAAAAAGAATGCTAAAAGAAGAATCGCCGGATTTGTCAATAAATCTTATTTATTCTTTTTTATGGTAATCTGCAAAAAGTTAGAAACAAAGGAAGAATGCAACATATGGGTCGCATCAATGCACCTTTTTATCAATCAATGGAATAATGGGTAGTATGATTAGTGGGATTTATTATTTTATCACCTGTCTTTTTCCAATAATTAATATGACAAGGATCATGTGGTTCTCATCTCAGCCGGACAAGATATTTACGAGCCTTTCTTTGTCCATGACCTAATTGCAATCCCTAAATTTTTGGATTTTGATATCCACGCTCCAACAGATCGGAATCGAATATTGGAACAAGTAGGGATAGTTCCAATAGTTTCTAGCATCAACAAAGCGTAATATATCAAACATGGGAGCAGATCTATCTCGACGTTTGTTTGCCACTATGGAGATCCTCGACGTAATATATCAAACAGGTAAACCCTTCTTAAGAACGGCCATTAGGATTATTGCAGTCTCTTCGTATACATGAATGGAAATTGAAAACCATCCCTATAGAATTTATCGCCGATTTACCGCCAACCACAGTTCGCAGGGACAATATTTGAGTGATAAAAGATCGCCTGACCAAAGTGATGCATTTTATCGCAATCAGCTTAACTAGTACTTCAGATCAACTTGTTGAAGTATACATTACACATTTGATCAATCCCCATGATATTCCAAAAGAGGTAGTTTATGATGAAGATCCAAGATTTAACTCATATTGAGATACTTTCATGAAAGTGTTAGGCATACAACTTTCTTTGAGTGTAGCATACAACTCAAACAGATGGTCAATCATATTCCTACTATTAACATGTTAAAAGATATGTTGGGGGCATGTACGCTGGATTGTTAAGCATCGTGGATAATACATTTACTATTGCAGAATTCACCCACGAGAATATTTTCCAAGCCAACATTGGCATGGCACCCTTTGAGGCACGATATGGACGTAAGTGCTCCATTCCTTTGTGTTGGTAAGAGATTGGGATAAAGAACATCTATAACTCCGATGGAATCAAGGAAACACGATAAGTTGTAAAAATTGCTTGAAAAGGAATGCTAATTACCAGGGCCGTCAAAAATGTTATAGTGATACCGAGTGCAGGGACTCTAGTTTGAGGTGAATGATTTCATCTTCTTGAAGGTATCCCCTGTGAAGAAGTACAAAGGTTTGGCTTTTGAAATTATCCAATGGATTAGTAAAGCTACATATATACTTGCACTTTCTCTTCAACTTTTTTATAACACAAGTTATCTTTTTTTAATCAAATCTAAGGAAGTATGTTAGAGATCCTAGAAACTGTGTTAGACCTACATGTTATAAATTATGATGATATACAAGTTGAGACAGGTCTAATATACCCAGAAACTCCAATGCAAATATTTAAAGATATTAAGAAATTAAAAATTATGGCATATCCATAATTTTGAAGAAGCTTCGTGGGAACTTGAGTCGGATATGAGATACATATCTTCATTAGTTCGAGTAATGGTAAATGAAATTGTATACACTTGGATATAAATGAAGATGAGCCTCGTTCTCTTTAAGGTTTTTACGCTGCCCAACCTCTTTAATTTTTTTATGCCTCTATTCTAAGTCTCAAGAATGCGACTTCCTTTAAGGTTTTTATAATTGTAAAGACTTGAATTCAACCTCATCAGATTCTTTTTTTACCAATGGTATTCAGATCCATCTTATCAAGATGAGTCCGACAAGACTTGTTTCATTTAAATCAGAGGTCATTTCAAATTGCTATGAATTTTGGAAGCAAAAGAGGCTTATGTCGATTAAGTTGCCGCTAGCTCATAATCACCATTATTACTACTAATATTTTGATTTAAGATACTAATGGTGATCAAGATTACTGCTCATGATTAAGGAATATAATTATGTATTATTGAATGTTAATCACAATTAAAAATTATTTATCATGAGCTAATTAATCACGATTAGCACTAATGAAGCAGCATCGGCAAAACCATTGTACTCTAAACCATAATTTTCATGGGTTGGGGGCCAATATATACCCCCACCCTTGCCTCTATTCTCCACCAAAGCGCTATCAGAAGAAGAAGAGGAGAAGTAACATGATGCACTCCTCTCCTCGATGGCTTCGAGTGGAAGGTAAGGAGATCTAACTTGAGTTAGTATTTCAAGTTCTTTTATGTTGATATTAGCATATAACGGAGAAATCTGAGCATAACCCTGCTTGGGTGTGGGCTTGATGTGCCGTCAGTGAACGTGCTTCACTCACTCATTTCACAAGACTAGTCAATTCTTCGTTGTATACCCTTTTCTCGTTGTATGCCAAAAGTGTTAAATGATGTAGAAACATGAACAATGCCCCGCCTAAGTACAAGTCGTTGGGTTGTGAGTGAACATATGCTTTACCCATCCATTATGCGAGGTATACCACATTCTTCATCATTTTTCTTTTTTGTTCTTATCCCCAAGTCTTGTTTCTGTTTTCCTTCAACTACCATTTTATAAATGGAAACTCTGTCAAAATTTTCTTAGAAGGATCACCCGATATAATGAGAAACTTTGTCAAAATTTCGAGAGAGTTCATGTTCATTGTATTATATGCATTCTTTGTGTTCTTGATTCAAAAATGGATTTTGATCATTTCAAGAATCATTAATCGTCATATTTTAACACAAATCGAGGTAAGTTGCAGCACACGAAGGATATCATGATTAGGTAACAAAATTTCACCTCTTGTTGTTGGGTTTTTAAGTTAAATTGAATCAAATTCTTTGATTATTGTTCTTTGTTAAAAATGATTGCATGCTTTTTCTAATTCATTATTAATTGATTCATGATTTATATCAAAATAATTGCTAAAATAGAATTGGTATAGCGATTCATGCTTGCAATTATCGTGATTCACACAAGATTCACGATAATAGTTTTCAAAGTTAAGTATTTTTAAACGAAATAGAAATGAATAAAGATGGACAAATATATTTCCCTCTATATATATTCAAATATTTCAAAAAGAAGAAAAGCTAACGGTTTACATAAATTTATGTAGATGTCATGTGATATATGATATGGTTTAAATTGTATTCAACAAGATATTATGTAGATATCATGTGATATATGTTATGGTTTAAATTGCATTCAACAAGATATTATGCATTGTCTTTACGATGAAAATGATGCAGTAGATACTACAAAATGGTAGGTTAGTAAGAACAAATCCAGATGGTATGCCAAACCTAGATAACACATTGTTACCTTAATATATTGAGCATGCGAAATAAAGTACTTGCAACCCATTTGGAGGCTCGGCAGTTAAATAGCTGTTGTATCACGATAATATGGATTTTAAGATGTTGGTAAAGATGATTAAATGCTATTAGCATGTGGTTTTAAGCAATCGGATCTTTGAAGATGCAGTGCTTCTTTGTTTGACAAATTGAGAGTTTGAAAGCCTTAGACAATGAAATAAATAAAAAATGTTAGAGAAGTATTTGAGGATTAGTTGAAATGACATGTGGTGATCTACAAAAAAAACACAGTTGGCAAGCACAAATATCCTCCCAAGTCCTTGCCAAGTGCTCTCGAAGTGATCTAGTGAACACATGTACTTGCCAAAGTTGTGCCCATTAAAACCCTGGACACTAGCTTTTATTGACCAGGACATGTCCTTGCAAAGTCCTTGCCATCGAGATTGGGCAAGCACATATGCTAGACAAGTACTAGCCAAGTTGTCTCCAAGCCTTGTCTTAGCTAGCACTTAGCTAGAACTTGGCTAGCACATGTGCTCACCAACTCTACAAAACATGGGGAAAATGTATAGGTTCCTCGAGGTTTTGGAGCCCTATCGAACGTGTACGCATGAACCTGGAGAATATGTGAAAAAATACACTAAAATACACATAAACACAAACAAACACTCATGTACCTAAGACAAATACACACATAACACACACTCTCTCTCATAGTGCAACACAAACAAACTATAGTACAAACCAACACATTATAACAAACAAAAGCACACATTATCATACACATATAAACACTCTAACACACACATAGACATACTTGAACCTAAAACAAGTACACTCATAACACACAATCTCTCTCTTTCTCTCTCATATACAATGCTAATACACATACACACTATATTATACGCATGCATACACACTATATTATACGCATACACATATAATGCAAGACGTTCACATACATACAAACTTACACAACAATACATACATTCATACATATATTCACCTAAATTTAGACGGACACATATAATCTCTCGCACATACACCATTCATTCTCATATAGGGACATTCACACCTTGCACATGCACATTTACATATACTCATAAACATACTCTATTGCATACACATAAACACACACACACACATACGCACACTTTCACATATATACTCCTATTTACACTTCCACACATATACTCCTACACACAAAGCACACAAACATATATCTCATACACCACACACACACACACACTCTCTCTCTCTCCTCTCTCTCTCTCATGTACATCTACACGTGCATTCACTCATTACAAACACATGTTCATTAACATGCATGTGTGCTCGCGCACACAGCCAAAAATAAATTTAATTAACAACTCAATCCTTTTATTTCAATCATCAAGTATACCTAGAAAGGAAAGTGTATGTTAGATAATAGAGATAAAGTAAATAACACAAGATGCAACAACATATTTATGAGCATGCATGTGCTCATCAAACTTGAAAAATTATGAAAGTAAATACATGAAGACAGAGTATGAATGATGACACAATAGCAAAAATCATCACATACACTAAACTCATTAGTGTAGTGAAGTGCATCCTCCATATCTTTTTCATATTATAATATATATATATATATATATATATAAAATCAAACCTTATACCTATTCGACTCACAATAAAATTAAATTAAAACTTTGAAACTTGTATATGCATGTATCAAAGCAAGGCGATGAACTTTAACCAAGCATACCCAATTGCCTTTCTGCATCCTATCGATTATGTTCATACTCATGATCATATTCTCTGCAAGGATCTGAAACCCCACAATTCTGAACAAATTAGAAGTGAACATGCTTTTCAAAATAAAAAGATTAACACATTAGAATATGTATGTACTCAATAAATCATCTTGCAAAATCATGAAAGTAAATACATGAATATAAAGTACGAATGATGAAACAATAGCAAAAAAACATCACATTCACTAACCTTGATTTCTTAGTGAAGTGCATCTCCCTTATCTTTTTCCTATCATATTTTATATAGATTAGACATTGTACCTAGAGGACTCAAAAAATAAATAAATTAATAGTTTGAAACTGGAATATGCATGTATCAAAGCAATATGATAAAACTTAACTGATGATACCTAATTACAGAGGGGTTGGCTTTTGCATCCTCAGTCAAGTTCATATTCACAATTATATTCATCCGCATGGACCTGAATCTCCACAGTTCCGAAGAAATATGAAGTGAACATGCTTTTCAATAATAAAAGGAATAACATATCTTAATTACAACTCTGTTTACTATTTAAGAAGAATATTGACTCGTGAATAACATACATAAATAGATACCGACAAAAATAAGCATGATTTTGAAGGATATGGTTAGATCCTCAAGCGCATCACGGAAGCGTGAGCGTCGTATTGAATACGACGAAGAACGACTAGTCGTTCTATGCAGCGAAAATAAAAAATTTTCATGCGACAAAACCACATGATCCAAGAACACTTCTCGGATCGTTTCGTCTAAAACACAAACAAGTATTAGGGTTACCTCTTGAAGCGTGGTTGCGATCGAGTCTCTAAACGAAGAGACCTCCTGTCAAGTCCGATCCGACGGAGGAGACGCACTACAGGAATTGCCCCATTTAGAGACGACAACTAGCGACGGTTTATGAACGACCGTCCCTAATGCCTATTTTTAGGGACGGTCATCTAACAACCGTCCCCAATAAACATACTCAATGGGGACGGTCCCTAAAGACCGTCTCCTCTTCCTTGAGTCAAGCCACTGGATGTTTTCGACCTTCCTGTAAGGGCTTTGGGGACGGTCACGACCGTCCCCATTATTCTTCTGTTGGCGTCGCCTCTAGCGCTTGGACCATAGAGGCCTACCAAAGGGGACGGTCGTAGGTGACCGTCCCTTCAGGTTTGACCAGGCTACTGGACGTTTTCGACCTTCCTGTAAGGGCTTTGGGGACGGTCATGACCGTCCCCATTAGTCCTCTGTTGGCGTCGCCTCTAGCGATTACACCATAGAGGCCAACCAAAGGGGACGGTCGTCAGTGACCGTCCCTTCCGGTTTGACCAGGCTACTGGACGTTATCGACCTCCCTGTAAGGGCTTTGGGGACGGTCTTGACCGTCCCCATTACTCCTCTGTTGGCGTCGCCTCAGCGATTGGACCAAAGAGGTCCACCAGAGGGGACGGTCTCAGATGACCGTCGCCTCTGGTTTGAGCAGGCCACTGGACATTTTCGGCCTTTCTAAAAGGGCATTGGGGACGGTCCTGACCGTCCCCTTTATTCCTCTGTTGGCGTCGCCTCTGACGATGGACCAAAGTGGTCGTCCAGAGGGGACGGTTTTCACTGACCGTCCCCTTTCCTTCTCAAAGGAGACGGTCTTTAGTGAACCGTCGCCGATCGTCTTCAATGGAGACGGTCATTTTGACCGTCCCCATTGGTCAGATCGAAAAAAACCCTTTCGCCCTGCGTTTTCATCCCCATTCTCTCATTTCCACCCGCCGCCCCAAGATCGCCCTCTCCGCCCCAAGGTCGCCTCCAGCTCCTCCTTCCTTTCCAACCTCGTTTATCTTCATTTCCGGTAAGTATAAACACTCCTTTGCTTTTATTCTTGTGTATTTTACTTGATAATCTTGTTAGAGTTGTCTTTCTCCATTGGTTTTAGTTGTTTTGATAATGTGCTAAGGGATATTATGCTTAGGGATTATGCTTAGGGATAATACTTAGGGATAATGTCTTTCTGCTTGTGTATGTCTGTCGGATCCCTGTTTAACAAGTAGTTGCACGGTAATCTTAGAATAGAATACAGATATCCTAACCATCGGGTGACAAACCTGGCCTTGGTTTGAAAAACTACATGTAAAGAGGAGTGATTTCTTTCCTTGGCCTACTTTTCATAGAGAATGCATATGATTGCTTATGTGATAGCCAATAAGCAAGGTATGACCCCATTCAGAGATGATTGCAGTTTGCTGTGGGCATACTAATGTAGTGGCATGAGTCCATGGTCTTGTGAGGTTTGGTGGAAGGCAACTCATAAAAGTATCTTCGATTCTTTGCAGGACCGATCAATTCCTTTAGTCACCATCAGATTGGCACTGTCTTGTGTATTATACTTCTATGCATTGGAATGCAACTTCCTTGTTAAATATCCCGAGGTTTCCGTAGATCAATTGATCAGCGAAATTCAGGTCATGTAGACCAGGTTCCTTTTTGTTCATCCCACAAGTTTCACAGTGAGAAGGCCTTCCCTTCATGATTTAAAAGTCTGTAGGAAGTTGTAGAAAACTAAAAGTATCCAAATACTTGGTGGCGAGAGCATACCCATCAGCCGATAGAAACCGATTGTGTAAGAAATGTGGTGAGAGAGAGGGTGTTGCTGGATACAAATCCTATCATTGATAACATGCAGCATTGAGATTTTTGTTTAAGAATATGAAAGTTGTGAATGCTGGATATAATTTATAGCCAACAAGCTGTCGTGCAGCTCCACCGGGAGACATGATGCTGAAATGGGGAGAGTGGTAGCTCCAGCAAGAGACGGCACTTATTGATGCTGGCTTCCACATCTAAGAGTGCTCCAAAGAGTCAGTTTTGGAATGCGAGGATGTATCCTTGTAGGCCTTTGACCCATTCCCGGATGTATCCTTGCAGGTCTATATAGCAAAGCTACATCTTAAGTTTTGTCTCATGTTATCTCATACGGTCTATAATCCATCCATTAAGTGATGCAGGATTTGTCTTATAGGCATTGCTTGTTTATTATGGCATGGTACTGACTATATTAAAAGTTTAGCATGTATAGTCTAGTGGGCACATAAAGGTGTATGTACCCATGGACACATATTCCTCCTGCTACATGTGTATAAATTTTTTATACCTATTTGATTTAGGTCATTAGCGGAGGACCATGGGTAAGGTGACAGAAACATATGACGGCATAGGCAATTGAAGGGAATATGTAAAATGTGAATTATATCATTGTTGTTATATCTAATTCGAATGTTTTTTAATATGCAGATATGCCTCCACGTGCTAGACGCATCCGGGATGCACCGCCTACAGCACAGCGAGGGAGTGGGACCTCCGATCCTGACGGATCGAGTGGCTCGGGCAGCAGACGTAGAGGCCCATCTCAGTGCAGAGTGTTGGACCGTCTGCGTCCTGGTGAGACACTCAGGGTGCGGATCGTTGGAGGCGATGCGGTGGGGGAGAATTCGGCTGTTTTCCAGAGTTACTTGGGACAGGTCTGCAGAGCCAGGGTCCCTCTCCACATTACGGACTTCCGTTTAGTGGAGCGGTCAATAAAAGATGCCATTCTTCATGATTTGGAGGTATTCTATACATATTTCATTTGATAATACAAATTTTTTCTTCAATATATATACAAACTTATTTATGATTGTTTTGATTACTTTGCAGTCTAGTTTTTCCTGGGACCGTGACCCGGCCACTGATGCTCTGATTTTAGGCCATGGGGCGGAGATGTTGCGTAAATATCGGGGTCGTGTGAAGGCCCGAGTGAGTACTTTGCTTTTTATTTAAGTATAAACATTTTTTATCATGTAGGTATATAATTAATTTTCTTTACATTTTAAAGTACTTCGACCCCGAGCTACCATTGGAAGCCAATTTGGCAAGTTGTCCTCCGAATGTACCGGCTGACCAATGGAGGGCGATGGTTTATATTTGGATGGGAGAAGAGCATACGGTGAGTGATTTAAAAATGTGCATTCTATACAAATTTCATTTCGAAATCTTTTATTAAAATTCTATCTTCGTATAGGGCATCTCAAGGAGAAATGCAGAAAATCGAAGAAAAGGTTTCAAGTCTACACATAGGATGGGGAGAAGAAACACGAATCAACTGAAGGATGACTTTGTAAGTAATCTGGACTATTATATATATTTATTAAAATAGTATCCTAAGTTACTAATCTTTTCACATTAGGAAGTTGAGAACGAGAGAATACCCAGCCGAATGGAAGTGTTCGAGAGGTCTAAGAGCCGCGATGTGGGCGGGGAAGTTCATTGGGTGGATCCTGCCTATGGTCCAATTCATGTAAGTTATTCATAATATGTATATATATGCATCTTTAATACAAATTAAATTAATTTGAACTTAAATAAATTTGTAGGAGGAGATGGTCAGGCTCACAACCACTGGCTCTGTAGACCCTGCTGGAACGAGTCATCCACCTCTGACTCCTGATGCGGCTTTCATCCAGGCGACTGGTCCAGAGCATCAGGGACGCATCCGTTGTGGTGGTCGTGGTGCCACCATACGGAATTGGTATGGAGTAGGAACCGGCTCGACCTCTCAGAAGACGCAAAGGGAGAGGGAACTAGAGAGTCAGGTGTCTAGCATGAATCTGGAGATTCAGGATTTGCGCCAACAAATGGCGATATTCAATGCATTCATGCAGGCACATCAAGGTGGAGCGTCGACTAGCCACCCAACAGTTGATAATACCGTTGTGAGGCTAGGCGACGACGATGAGGGTGAAGAAGAAGAAGATGCTGATGACGACGAGGACGACGACGACGAGGACGAGGCTGAGGACGACGAGTAGGATAGATTACGTAGTTTGTATGATACTTTAGTATATTGTATAACTATTTTGAACAATTAATGTAGGACATTGTAGTATTTTGAATGCATGTGTTGTTGGATGAGTTTTTTAGAATTGTGGATTGCATTTTTTTGTTATGGTGATTGTAATTTATTTTATGTATACAGATTTTTTCTAACAGGGGAAAATGAGGATCAAATAGGGGGCAATGGAAATTTTTTTTGTTAGCAGATTAACAAAGGGGACGGTCATTGTGACCGTCCCCTTCGTACTTACCGTCTTCAATCTTGACCATTTGGGACGGTCAGGACCGTCTCCCCTGACAGACTGTACGGGACGGTCATGACCGTCCCCAATAAAAAGACTTTAAGGGACGGTCACGACCGTCTCCGTTCTCCGACTTGTAGGGACGGTCTTGACCGTCCCCTATGTGAGGGTATTGGGGACGGTTAGTAAAACCGTCGCGTATACCAAATGCGACGGGACCTTTAGAGACGGTCTTATGACCGTCCCCTCTGATCAATGGGGACGGTCAACGTATCGTTAGCGACGGATGTTGACCGTCGCCTGTTCTCATCTTTCTTGTAGTGACGCTTGCGAGCGCGGGGATGAACCGCGTGCTTCTCGCAATCCATGTTGATGATCCAAGCGGTGAATTTCCTGATCTCGATACACGAGATCCGACGTCTTCTTCACGAGAAAGGCACGCCGAAGTAGATGGAGTTCCACAAGCAAACCATCGGGCAGCATAACGACGACGCTGCGGCGATGGAGAACCTCTCTAGGGCATCCATGGTGGACGGCCATGAGAGGAAGAGAGAGAGAGAGATGTGCTTTTCAAGCATTGTGTAAAGAAGAGCAATGGGGTGCCTCTCCTTTTATAATATTTTGGGATCCATGGATCTCAATCCATGGGACAACACAAATCCAATGGTTCTCATTAATTTGCGTTTCTTTTAATGGCTAAGATTTGTGTTGGTAAAAACCAACAACAATTAATTTAATTTAGATTAAATCTATATTGATAAATCAATATAAATCAATCCCAAATTAAATCAATCAACCATGGAGATTATGGAATGAAGATTGCCTCCTTGCATAATATTGGATTTGGTGGCAATCTCATGCAATCTCATGAGATCTCATGAGATCACATTATTCCATGGAAATATCCAAGATTTACAACAACATTTGTTGTAAATAATTCAACAACAATAATTCATAATTATTTTGTGAATATTGCAATCTCGCCATTGGAAAATTGTGAATCACATTCACAACCCAAAAAAATGTAAATTACATTTTCAATTAATTGTCCAATGTGAATCCAATTCACATCAACATTTGATTAACAAATGTAAGTTACAAATAGCTCTCTCTTATATATTATAAATCATACTTATAATATATATGATTAATATGGATAGTGCTATCCACATTATTCATATCCATGATAATTAAATCATATTTAATCATCTTGGATCTCTATTCTCATGTGCCTAAATAATGTGAATCATATTCACATTATTCACATCTTTTGATAATCAAATCTCATTTAATTATCTAAGATAACTCTCTTTACAATATGAATCGAATTCTTATTAATCATAATAATTAAATCACATTTAATTATCAATTTTCTAAATGCTCGGATACACATATCAACAATGAAATTATCCTGAACTCTTTCAAGGATAATGCGCTTTCTCTGCGGATACTTGGAGATAAGGACAGGGCGATTGTATTGTTCCACGTATAGTGACTTAGATGTTGAGATCATATCTCAAATCCAGATCACGGACCTCCCATAGATGCTTGATTAAATCAAGACAGCAAATCTAATCTTCTCATTGCATCTGAATCATATTCAGATCAATGTCCAACATTTGGACCAAGATCAGATTACTTCTCTATTGAGAGGAGTCACTAAAATCCAGACCCGTTTCATCACCCCCTAGGAATGGAAGCGTCATGGTTATACAATCGTTTATGATCACATCACCCTCAGGTATTCCCAATACATGTACATCCTGCATACTGGAAGACTCAGAATAAACCTGAAGTATTAGATCAACTTTATACTGTCTACTTCATGGTTTTATCAGCAAGTTTCTCATTCGATCATTGGGAGTCGGTATCAATCATATAATTTCCAAAAGCATAAATCATACCTAGGTCTTGATCATATACTTTCCAAAAGTACATATCAAACCTACAAATTCAGTCAAGCTTCCTAAGCGAGACGTCCATGCGCATGGAATTTGATTCTTCCCAATATCTCATGAGTAAGCTCATACCTTCCGGTTCAGTAGCTGAACCTGTATGATCCCTTTGAGAAATCGTATTACTCATATGCCCTTATATGCACACCAACGCGCCCGTGTATGGACCTTGGTTAGGTCATCAACTTATTGGTCTGCCAAATGTACATACTCAGACATATAGTAACACATCTGTCTCTGGTCAGGGGATGCGTGCCTGTATCGTGACAACATACAATATAGGACTTTGGTTATCTTGATCTCATTAAGTCAACTCCTTGACCTAACTAATCTGACACCTCCGAATCTCTATTCCTATGCAGAGGAACTGCATCAAGAGATCGGTCAGATATCAGCCTTTGGAGATAATGATTGCTATCTCCTACTCAAGCTGGAGATCATCTCTTAACAATCATTTGACGGTGCTTGATGAATCCTCAATCTAACCCCTTAGATATCCATCCAAGCACCAGACTCTATGATTCAATAGTTGAATCAACAACTGTATGATTATTAAGATGGCCATGGTACATAACCATAATTGTACTAAGGGACCTATTATGCAAATGATTCATTCTTCATTTCAGATCAGGGAATGATATTCGCAATAACATTCATTGCATAGTGGCTCGTCGTGGGCTCGCATGTCCAACAGATTCGTCATATCTTCATAAATACCTCTTTTACTTGTGAATAACATCGCATATATATGCTAAGGATTCTAACACTTCCAAGGTAGTCACACACACACACACGCACACACGCGCGTATAGGTAATGCTTCCAAGACTTTTTTATTAAACACATATTAAAAAGATAAGAGAGCCGTGAATAAAAGTACACCACTTACAATTTCACTTCTTCCTTTTCACTTATAGAGCAATCATCTCATAGTTATTGATAATATGATATGTCCTCTTCTTCCTCATCATCCCCTCTTATTTGATTTGCAGTATATTCTTCGGATTGTAATTTCTAATGGTAACGACTTAGGATTTCATCACACAACTTACATAAACTTGATTTGCATATAGAATAGTCTAAGAAAATCAATTCTTGCATATAATCTACATCAATCGAATCTTATGGTGTACAATTAATAAGTTACTGAATTCTAATAACAACATACAATGTTCTATTTTAAAAAAGCTTGTAAACCCTAAAACATTGAATATATCCATATTATGCTACTAAAATCAAAATAAACTAGAGAGAGAGAGTGCTCGAAATACTTGATGGAAGGAGTGCATGGAGTAGGCAAATGACTATATGAAAGTGAGAGACATCGCTTAAAGGTCGTCGAAGGAGGGTTTTGGGATGTCCAATAGTGTCCTGTCTATCATAGGTGGGCAAGACATTTGCGAGCCAAGTGCTCTCCAAAGTGTACGCCCTTAATTTTTGACACATTACTTAAAGTCAGACATTAAAATTCAATTGGACAAGAAGACTTTATTTTGTGAATTGAAAACTGTAGGATGCTTCCTCTATAGCATTTTTTTATTGTATGTTTCTAAATGTTATATATTATTATTGGATAAGGTTATTGTTGAGTTATCGGATCCAGTAAAGAGGAGGGTCCGGCAACACAGAATTAAGGTCATGACAACATTTTGAGCACATATGTACTAAATCTCTATAAGTTAGCAAAAAAATAAATATCACGCCAATAAGCAAGGCACAAACAGAAAAAACATGGGTTAAAAACACTTGACGCTAGTGCAGACTCATCTTTTGCTAAGAAGATGATGACCCTTAAAACCAACTCCTAAGCATTTCCTTTCCTCTTGGAATGGATAGAGTGCTCTCTCATGATCGACATACCTCTATTAGGGGAAAATTTTGAATAAATAAATCCATTCCATTATATATCATGGAGGAATGTTTTCTTCTCTTTCTGAAATTTTCTACAAAAAAGGAGATTTAGACTCATGAAGTCCTCCCAAAAATTTAATTCTCTGACTAACGTAAAAAAAATCAAGAGAGCACAATCAAGGTAGGTTAGGTTTCGACGAGACTAAAAAACCTCATTCCACGTGTCATATCCACATTGGAGTAGAAAAGGTGTAAAACCTTATATATGTGACTCAACCTTCATGCGGATATCAGAGAGAGACAGAGAGAGGAATGATATACGAAACTCCGGTAATACGAAGGGTCTAACCTAGATGACATGGAGGAGTGGCTTGAATACCTCCATCACTATCTACTTCTCGATCCCTTCCTCTCTTCAAAATCCGATTGTGGACATTCCACCATCAGGGACGTCGTGTTAGCTTCATGTTTACCGGATGTTAATAATAACGTCCACCATTATAATCTCTCACGACATTCCACTTGAAACGTCCATATATATTAAACACATGTGGACTTTTTTCGATAAAACGTCGGACCATATTTTAACAAAAAAATTCTATTCCCACCCATACCGTTTTGGATTCTTACCAAAATTGTAGTCCTTTTGAAAACCCTAGTCTTAATAGGGCGGTTGATCCTCCTCCCTCTGCCTTTTCTTCCTCCGTCGACACTAACGGCAGCCCACGCTCATCTTGGCAGTTGCTCCTCGAGGACAACGAATATCAGGCCCTGGGGACATCAATCTGCAGACGTTGACGGAGGTAAGGTTTTTTTCTCCTTTGGATGCAAGGGGTTTCTTTTATGGGTCGATATTGGCATTGAAGAGGGGAACGAGATGGAGGTCCTGTAGGGATCACGTACAGATTTTATGAGTTTTCATCACCATTAATCCATATGATCACTTGGGTTGATTCATTGACCCCTGAATCCGAGAGATCCTGGAGGTCCTGGAGGGATCGCGTACAGATTCTTTTCCTCGTCCAAGAATTGAAAAGTACTTGAAAAATATAGAATCATAGATGCATAATTTTTTCCTTCTAAAACTCCACCCCGAATGGCCTTACTCCATATTTTCTAAAAGTTAGCATGGATGAGAAAGTGTTGTATGACTTCAAAAGATCCTTGTTCATCCTTTTATTTTGGTGTATACCTGTAGGAAGTCTCATGGACTATCTTTATTCCAAGGAGATCTCCTATGTAGAATGAGATAGATGGTCCAGTACCTTGTCAAGATCTTAATTATTTAATGCGTACTCACCTCCTATGCTTTTCCCAAGTATAAACATTAACATTGGACAGTTGCTCTTCAATCTGTGATTACCGATCAGTGCAAACTTGTCTAAGACTAAAACATCCATCATGAGGAATCAAGCTTTAGTTTTTTTTGCTTCCTTTCATCCTGCAAATGTTATTACATTTTTGTGGATACTGGTTTCTCTGTTCTTTGTTGAAGTTCCTGAGGAGAACCTATTGGAGTTCAGCAGTCAGACTGATGAAGTAAGAAATCCCTCTCACTATCGTCACTATTCATTATATATGCATATAAGATTTCGTCGACTTCACTGAGATTGTTGGTATGTATATAAGTTGGAAATTGTTATATATTGAGATTGTCCAATGACTTTTGTTATTCCCTGTATCGTGTAATAATCTTCAAAAGTTGTAGTATGCAAAGAATGTCATCACCCATCTGCTACCCTTTGATGAATGCGATTGATTAGGGGTGATGCAGAGAATGTCATCACCCATACTTTTCTTTATTATTTTTTATTTTGATCTTAGAATGTAATTAAACTCTTAACTAATGCAAACATTACAGTTTAGATTTTAAGAATGTCTTCGCCGTTCCAATTCGCTAAGAGATTGAAGAGAGATAATCGTAGGAGTAGCCAACAGACACCTGATGTTCATAGTCAAACTCAAGTACCGGTGACACCTGCACCACCGTCCGAGCATTTTTTTGCACCTATAATGGCTACTTCACAACACTCAAATCAATGACTGCCTACTTCTCAAAAGAAAGGTATAGAATTTAATTTTTTATTATTAAACTTAAAATATTTCCTGAACTCTGTTATATTAAATATAGTACGTCGAAGGGGGAAATCAAGAGGTATCAATGTGTCCAAGCATGTGGAAGCTACTGGGCATATGGGGATTATTCGTATCGACCTAGAAGAAGGTAGACCGTTGGCCGCCAAACAAGTAATAGACCTGCAACATATTTGTGGGATAGTGGCAAGGGAGGATGTCCCATTGGTGGCAGACTTCATAGCCTTAATAGATGCCGATCTCCGTGGTGCCTACGATCGAATCAAGGTGTGTAATTGACCTTGTATTTTTTTGAATGTTATTATTATACTTTTGTAAGGATGTAATTTTTGGTATAGAACTTTGTCAATATTGAGGGGTTTGATACTGATGTAAGAGTAAAAGAAGCAATTAATCGACGTTTAACCAAGCATCTTTGGGAGCGTCGATACCAATTAAAGAAAGAATGGAAAGTGAAAGGAGATACAACTAGGCCACAAAATGTCCCAATGGAACTTTGGAATGTCATGGTTGAAATATGGACAGAGCTAGATCATCAAGTAAGTTTGTAATTGAGAGTCTATTGCATTTTTTTACTAGACAATAATTTTACATTTATAATTACGGTTAATATATTTTTTGGAATGTTTTTGTAAAAAAATAAGAATGGTGTCAGAAGAACAAGGACACACGTATAAACATTGTCAAAAATCTTTCTACGACTTGATCAAAGTCATACATGGTCATTCGGCAAGAGATAGTGAGTAATTTTCTTTACTGTTAGCTCTTGTATGATATGTTAATTGTTGTAATTACAATAATTTTCTTGTTCACCTAAGTCTTGTGATGAACTCGATGGTCAACCTTGTGGAGAGATACTCTTATTCATGAAGATAAAGTTTAGTGTTGACTTAACTGGGAAGGCACCGTTAGATGAAAATGTAGGACAACACGGACATTGGTCAACACCTAAAGCTAAACAAACATATGTAAGTTGTCTAGATGAATAATATACATTAAATTATCCATATAAAATATTTTTTACTCTTGCCTTATTTTATAGATTACAATGGTAGAAATACGTGCAAAGGCCGATGCAGAAGGACGGTCCACTACTGATGCCGAAATAGCTAATATTGTACTTCATAATGAAGGACGATCTGATTGTCTTATTGGTAGGGGGCAAAGACATGTGCCTAAAGGAAGAGGACGTCGTAGGTTTGCATCCATTTCAAAGGATGTACTTGAGCAGAGGTTAGCGGAAGAAAGACGAAAAATAGATGCCGGATATGAAAAGAACGTGGCATCCCTTCAACAGGAAGTGTTGGATTTGAAGACAGAGATACACATGATTAATAACAAGACGTCGACAGAACTTCAAGATAAAATAGCAGCAGGAATAGTATCATACTTTAAGAACTACCCGTTAACAGATGGGACGCCATCGCCACACTCTCCCCTTACATTCTTAGGTAATTATTTGTAATAGCTTGATCATTGTAATGTACATTTTTTAACCAAGCCTAATCTACTTCTTCTTTATTAGATGCTTCTCAAGGACGGTCAAGAGACAATAGATCTGGTGGTGTTGACCCCGATGCGGAGACAGAAGAAGATTCTTAGAGATTTTGATTTGCTTTATATATCTTCAATGTTCTTTTGATCTGTTTTGGTGAATGTACTTAAAAAACTTTGGAGTTTCTTGTTATTATGTTGATACTCAACTTCATTCTGATATCTTAATGCATGACTATGTTTTGAATTTGGTCGTTTTGCATCTACAGTTGTAATTATTTTCTCGCGTTACCTTTTACCTATCTAGTAGAAAATGGTGACATTTGTTTATTTATGCAATGTCATATTTTGCATACTAATAAGGCATTTTTTTTAAAAAAAAACTTGTAAATCTTGATTGATCATGTGCCCTTACATAGATAATGACACATAAACAAATTGGACAACTATTAAGAACACCCATATATGCTATACATGTATGTTACATAATGTCTGCTTTTATAATTCACTTGTGGATGGTATTAAAAAGCGATCATAAAACATGATTTCGACCACCAATTATAGATGTCAAAATAGATCCTACGTAGATGTTTAATAACATCTGTATAATTATTTAATATGTAGACGTTCAAACATATCGTCTGCAAAGATTATGTTTTTGTAGACGTTGTACAACGGCTACCGAGATGTGGGTGTGTAGACGTTCTTATAAAACGTCTTTTAAAATCAATCTCGACAAGGCAGTCTAGACGTTTGATGCGGATGTTTTTTAACATACGAACAGTGGTCTCCTGACGTTTGAAATAACATAAGAAGACGTTTCAAAACATCAATACATGTAACTGGTCAAATATCAGTTCCACTCGGACGAAAAAAAACCCTTCACTGAAATTAGACGACCTCCTAGCTTAAGTCGATGCTCGATATTCAATCAGTGAAGTGTACCATAAGATTCTCAAAGCAGCTGTTAGCATAAATAATGTACAAAAAGATCTGCAAATGCCACCATCTATCGTTATTTCCACTGATGCAAACTGTAGCTATATATTACAAACAGTTATATATGATGGTTGTCCTATCATTATCTGAGAGAGACATCATGTAAATGTAAGCTTATAAGTGTTAGCTTAGATATTTCAATGCTTTCAATTCTGATAAGATCTAGTGGAAGAGAAGTCTGTTGTCCATGCATGACTTTCCCATAATAGAGGTAGGAAGCACGGAAATTATAAATAATTATAAATTATAATAACTAGGCCACTTCAGATTAAGATGTGCACCATTATGTATATATGAGCAAACTCAAACTCAACAGTTAGCCAATTATGTGGTCAGAAATAGTTCCGTGCTCTAATGATATATCTGCATAACTATGTTGAATTTAGTCCACGTACAACATGATGTATAAATGGATTGTACTTGCATTTGGCAAGCAGATCCTCTGTTGTACAACTGATGACGGCTATAAACCCGATCAGCTCCGGTCCGACCACCGGTCTGACCCGGTATTTTATTTTCTTTTTTTTAAAAAAATTAATTACCTAAAACCGGCCGAACCGACCGGGTCAGGGCCGGTTCCCGGTCCAACCGGTCCGACCGGCCGGTCCGGTTCGGTTTTTTAAACCCTGGTGGCCACAACAACTTCTGTGGTTACTTGCAGTGGCACCGACATATTTGTAGTTAGAGAACTCTCGCAACGAAACTTGTACCTACAATTACTGACCACGACATGTTGTGGGTAGAGCCCAATTATGTGGCAAGAATCCCCACATTCATGAGCATAATTCTGTAGCCACAATTTATTTTCCTTGTAGTGAGAGGATTTGCTCTCGTTGTATTTGCATGCATTGTAATAAAATCCCAGTTAAATAACATTGTCTGAATCTAATTATAAATAACATAAGGGACTTTTACACCATGACCTAGGTCAACATTTGTGTTATCTTGTAACGGAACGGATCGTGACAATCGGCGGAAGCAAGCGACAGTTGATCGCACGACTGACCCGTTACCAAAATATCAACAAATGGCACATAATGAGCAGAGAAAAATAATATCCATTCCATAAATATCCATTCAAATTAGAGTTCCATTATTACAACTCTAAACTGGGAAATAAAAAAATAGCTAATCTAAAATTTAAAAAGATAACAACTCGATAGTTCCTGTGGGCATATAGATATCCACTCGATCTTCATAAGATAAGCTGTACCACGTCAGGAATCTCAGTGGGTCCGGAGCACGATCCTGAGAATGCAATCAACCATGTGCTTCACCTGAAATTAACAAATATAATTTGTATGAGCCTAATGCCCAGTATGTATCGGGGTCCATGCATGGGTATTCTAAAGGTCCTTGGTCCATTAAAAAAATTATATACTTGGATTTTCATGCATACACATCATTTCGTGCCTAGATAATTCCCATGCATGTCTAAATTCGATCCCTATCATGTTTAGTTTGGCTTCTTTCATAAACATGATTACACGTGTAAAGTAGGTAAATTGCATAATTTGGCATGACAAATCTTTATTTCTACTTGTGGGCATAATTCATAAAAATGCTAAGCAATTTACATACTTATAAAACATATAAACTACTTTACATATTAGCCCCCATGACTTTGATGGTTTAACTTTCTTAAACCAATTTTATTATAACATGTGATGGTTCATTCTCTTGTTAAACCATTCCTTGCATTTTTCATGATGGTTTTTCCTTATAAACCATTTTCTTGCACGACATTCATTTACGTATCTTTTATACGTTTTTAACCGCTGGCACTTGCGGTCCATGGCATGACATGACAGTGTAGCTACAACTGTAGAGGACTTAGCTTTTGCCTCTGTGGTTCCTTGCAACCATACGCCCCTTGCGGCGTTGCCCCTTGCGGCATTAACACGACCCCTTGCGGTCGACCATGTGACTCTTTATGATCTGTGCCTTATTTTCCTTTATCTTGTAGTTTTAGCGATACTACTTCCGGTTACTATATGGAGGGACTTTCATTAATCGGGTTAACAAGTTCCTAACATCAATACCTAGATTTTTTGAAACAAAGATGCTCAATATATATATATATATATATATATGGGTAAAATGTGTATGCCCCCTAGGGGGAGCTAACTTAGCTCTCCCCGCCCCTTTTTCCCATAATTTTTTTATTTTTTTTGAAATCTAAAACCGTGTAAATTCATTATTAAATCTCTATATTATGTTATTCAAATTTCATACGAAACCGAGACTCCTACGACCTCCATCCAAACGCGGTCGATTTAAAAAATCCTGTTACCGTTAAAAAAATGACTGTCTGGATGGAGGCCGTAAGAGTCTCTGTTTCACACGAAATTTTTATGACATAATATAGGGATATAGTGATGAATATTCACGGAAAAAAATTTCAAAAAAAATAAAAAAATTGAAGAAAATGAGACGGGGGGAGCTAAGTTAGCTCCCCCTATGGGGCAGCCCCATTTTCCTCTCTCTCTATATATATATATATATATATATATATATATATATATATATATATATATATATATATATATATATTAGAAGTTTACTGACTATTAGTCCACGGAACACATCAATGTAAAATTCATGTATACTTGTTTATAAGTGACGTGCATCACCACTTTTCAGATTAACAGGGACCGTAGCTTACGGACCATATGGTTGGTGTTAGATTTACAACTGTCTAATTTTTGTGAATACGATTAATCACATAAAAAATTGATAATTAGGAACTACCAAAAATAGCTGTCAACCCGTGCTTATCAAGAAATAGGATAAATCTGTAAGAATATGTCAAACCCGGTGGATTTGTAACGTCTAAAGTCTCTACAATACATAAAACTCAACATGACTGTCTTATATAATGTGATCATATGTGTCGTGCAATGCCATGGTGTGAAAAGATCACATAGTGGTGATTTACATGTATTCTAAATTAAGGTTTTTTTTCGTCAATTACACTACATGGTATACAGATTGGCAAGATTCACAATTGCTAAAAAGATGTGAAAACTTTTCAAAGGAAAAGACGTAGGGGGTTGACAAAAAATGGTAAATTGACAATATGTTGAGGATAATAACTGATCAAGGGTACAAGGTATCGTGGAGTAACACTACTAAGACAATATGCTACTATCATGGTATATTTATAAAGTAGATTATTATGAAAGTTCGGATCCTAATACTGTGCATATATTTTGATAATTCATTCCGATGGATCCCATATTCATGTGTACCATTCTACATATCCAATACGCACATTTAAAAGGCATATTTCAGATGTGATCCGCGTTCCAAAGTATTGACACATACGTTGCAGGTTGAAATTAAGTTTTTTTTTTCCATGTTCATATGTATGAACCTAACCCGATACATAGATTAAGAGATCTATATCAGATGTTGTCCCTGTTCATAAGAAATTCTAGACCGATACATACTTTTAGAAACATTGTTCAAAATCCAACTATTCTGTATACAAAAATCCTAAATCCGATACATATAATTAATGGTCCAATCTATATTGCATCTATGTATATACGTAATAACCTAGAGCCGATACATACCTCGATCCAAAGCTTAACTCTACTCGTCAAGATCTTCGCGCCTTCTTTTCGTCACGAACCCGTGTTCTCCTCCTCTTCGGAATCGACGCTGCCTTCTCCTACGACGAAGATGGATGCCAGTAAGAAATCCTTCTCTCTCTCTCTCTAACTCTCTCTAAAATTGCAAGATAGGGTGATGTATGGAGAGGGAGCCCTTGGGGTTTTAAAGAGGATAATGAGAGGATTTAATGGATTAATTAAACCCATTTAATCCAGGATAACGGATTTAAATTTTTTTTCCAAAACAGCCATGCCGTTACATATCTTGCTTTGTTTTGCATCATCGATCCTCCGGTCTATTTGGGATTTGAAAATCCCATTGTTGGAGATTACGAATTATCATTAGTGCTCACACTATTGCCATTAATGAGAGAATACTATCTTTAATGACATTTCTGCTTGTCTAGCCAAATAAATTAGAGTTATTGGTCCCTAAATGAGGTGGATTTTTTTCTCTATTGTTATCCATCGACAATAGAGAGCGATAGATGCAACGTTCGTGAGGAAGATCTAGAGCTCTCCTCATTCTTTCGAAAGGTTGATCCGCGAAAGCAACAATAGTCAGAGCAACGACATCATGTATTCCGCTACCCTTAACTTTGGGTCGGCTATTTTTCTATCAAGTGATATCAGAACCATCTCGATTCCGATTTATAAAGCTTTATAAATATGTCGTCCCTAATCTCATTGCAATCTCAACCGTAGTGGATTTATGGTCGAATATCAAATGAATTTCATATAAGGCGTTTTTATTTTAATCACTCGCTTTATTTTTGCTCATGAAGGGACAAGCACCACTACAGTTTATAAATTCATATTTTTTAAAAAACTCATTTGTGACATTCGTTTATAAAATATCAAGAACAAGTGATCTTCATTTCTTGATTTGGCATACTCTGGATTTTTTTACAGAAATGATTGATTTATAGTTATTGTTCCCATATTAGTTTGCAGAACTTTTGTTTTAGATTAATTATTTGTATACATGTCAACATTAATTCAAATATGACAAATTCAATTTGTCTAATTGTTCGAAGAGACGTTGCCTTAATATTGATGTCGAAATTCCATTTGTTATTCCGTTTTTTTTGAAAACTTTCTTTCAAATCTATTGTTATTGTTAATATTGTATTAATTGAAGAATAGGAAATCTGTTTGTTGCTTCAAGTTTCTACATAATTTTTTTTGAAATATCTCAGAAAAATCAGCTATAAGACATAATTACAATATTCCTACTAATACAAACCGAATAAGTCATTAAAGTGACCTTTATCGCCAACGTTGTATTATTAGAGATATTCGGACGGATTTTGTGTGTCTTATAAATATTAACCATGTCAAAGGAGGGATAATATTTGTCAATTGTTTCACACACTTGTGATGATAATTGAGCAATGATTATAAAGTTACACGTGAGTAATGAGATACATCCAAAGATGGTTCCACTACTTGACATGATTTATTATTAGCAATTCAGTACAACAACAATATCACTTACAACTAACATTATTTTACAAAACTTAATAGTTAATGATGTGTCTGGTATCTTACTTTTCTTATAGTTGTATACACATATTCACATTGGTGAAAAAAGTATTAATTGTTTTTCTTTTATTCTTTATTTTATAGCTTTCACTTCTGCATCTACTATTTCTGCTCCCTTCGAACTCCATTCCCGTGCTTCAAGACACAAATTTTAAGGTATGGAAAGAAAGCATTATGATATTGCTTGGGTGCATGGATTTAGATCTTGCACTTCGGATGGAGACTCATGCTCCTCTTACGGAAAACAGTTATTTTGCTGAAAAAAGCACCCTAAGAAGTCGGAGCGCTCTAATCACATATGTTTGATGATGCAGCATTCTAGAAATTCTTGGAGGTATTGTTGAAGAAAAGATAACTACAAATAAAAATTACCTTGCCAAAATTGAAGAGCGTTTTGTGAAAAATGAGGCGGAAACAAACACTTATTTACAACGCTTGATTTCTATTAAGTACACTAGAAAGGGAAACACGGGGGGGGGGGGGGGGGTACATTCTCAAAGTGGCCCATATTTCTTTAAAGCCGCAAGAATTAGAACTGACAATCTCTAATGATTTGCTAGCTCATTTGGCTATGTTGTCACTTCCGTCACAATACAACTAATTCAGGATCAATTATAACACTTAAAAGGAGAAGTGGACCTTGAATGAGCCCATTTTATAATGTACTCCAGAGGACGACAGGTTGAAACAAGAAAAGCGAGAGAATGCTCATTTAGCTATGACCTCTACGGATAAGGGTAAGAAAAGGAGTAATGCTGATGTGATAGGTCTAATAAAGAAGAATAAGAATGCAATTAGTTGCTTCTTCTGCCAGAAATCTGGACACATTTAGAAAGATTGTGCCAAATATCACACATGACGAGTTAAGAATAGCACAATTCTACTTCGGTTTGTTCTGAAGTTAATTTAGCTTCAGTGCTAAAATACACGTGGTGGTTAGATTCCAGTGCCTCTACTCATATAAGTGTTTCTATGTAGGATTGTCTGAACTACGGAACACCAACTGATGTTGAAAGACATATCTATGTAGGTAATTTAAATAAGGCAAAAGATGAGGTAGTTGGAGTTTTTAAACTTCTTTTAGGAGTTGATCTTTATATAGATTTAAAGAATACCTTTGTTGTTCTGTCTTTAGATGAAATCTGATTATGTTTACACTTTGGACAATTTAGGTTATTTTTGTAGTTTTGAGGATGGAAAATTTAGTCTATCTTTCAACTCTATTGTGGTTGGTACATGATCTTTAATTTATATTAATAAATTTTATTTGCTTAATATCGTTGCTTCATATAATGAATCTATGGTTGTTGAATCACAAGGCACTCAATGAAAAATCACCTCAAAAAGTTCAGGATCAATTTGTCACAAGTGTTTGGATCATATATCCAAATCAAGAATGGGGCAACTTGTATCTGATAACATCCTAGATTCATTAGATTTTTTAGATTTGAATGTATGTGTCAAATGCATTAAAGGAAAACAAACCAAATCAATGAGATCGATGTCAATAGAGCTTCAAGTGTCTTAGAATTGATACATACTAATATATGTGGTCCATTTCTTGTGGTATCTTGGAATGGTTAATAATATTTTGTATAATTCATAGATGTCTATTCAAGACAGTGCTACCTATATCTCAATAATGAAAAACCTCAAGCTTTAGATATGTTCAAATCATTTAAAACAAATTTGATCTCCAACTCAACAAAAGCATAAAGTGCATCATATCTGATCATCATAGTGAATACTATGATAGATATGATGGTTTAGGTGAATAATGTCCGTTTGCATTGCTTTATTCTTAGAAGAATGCGGAATTATCCCTTACTATACAATGTTAGGTTCGCTTAGCATGAATGGTGCGACGGAGAGATGTGGTAGGACTCTTAAGATATGGTGAGGGGTATGACTAGTCATTCTGCCTTACCAAAGTCTCTCTAGGCAGAAGCATTAAAAACATCTTATATTTTGAATAGTGTGCCGACAAAAGAAGTTACAAAAATACCATATGAGCTTTGTATCGGTAAAATAACAAGTCCGACGCATTTACGTATATGCAGATGTCTAG
This sequence comes from Ottelia alismoides, assembly GCA_037367405.1. NCBI lineage: Eukaryota > Viridiplantae > Streptophyta > Magnoliopsida > Alismatales > Hydrocharitaceae > Ottelia > Ottelia alismoides. The sequence continues at coordinate 169,988 of JAZKJV010011351.1, read as the reverse complement.
CTGAGGCAAGGTTGTATATGTCATATGAGAAAAAATCGAACTTCAAAACAACGAGCGACTACTTTATTGGTTATTTGGAGCGATCAAGGGGTTACAAATTTTATGATCTCACAGTTAAGAAAATATCTGAAATGGGAACCACAACCTTTTTTGAGGATGTTGATTTGGAGAGGAAGATACATATTAGGGATGTTGTTTTGAGGAGGAATCAATCACGATTCATATTGTTGTGATTGAAAATGCACAAGAATGCATTCCAATCATTGAGTAAGAAACAAGTCAAGAACCTCAAGATGACAATAGTCAACAACCTCTCATGTAGGATTTTGTTATAAAAGATCAAAATCAACAAACTCAAGTTCTAAGGAGATCCACTAGAGAACGAAGAAGTGTTATTCCTGATGACTATATAGTATTTCTTCAAGAATAAGATGGAACTGGGGAAGATGATGTAATCAACTTACATCGGGATTTGAAAAGTTCTAACTCCGTGTAGTGGATCGAAGTCATGAATGAGGAATACAAATAGATGGAAGACAATTAATTTTGGGACCTTGTAGCGAAGGTGTGAAACTCATTAGTTGCAAATAGATGTTTAAAATTAAAAGGAATTCAAATGGTAATATTGAAAGGTTTAAGACACGTGTTGTAACTAAAAGATTTACTCAAAAGAGATGGAATTGATTATAAGAAGACATTTTCTCATGTTTTCGATAAGGATTCCTTTAGAACAATCATGGCATTAGTTGCACATTTTGATCTTGAGCTTCGTCAAATGGATGTTAAAACCACCTTTCCCAATGGAGATGTTAAGGAGGAGACCTCTATGGTGCAATAAAAAAACTTTGTTCAGGGAGATGAAAAGAATTTGATTTGCAAATTAAAGAATCCATCTAGCATCCTGTCAATGGTATCATAAATTCCATTAAATAATAACTCATTCGATTTTGAGATTAATCCAGTGGATGACTGTGTATATCACAAGTTTTCTAGGAGTAAACATATTTATTGGTTTTGTATGCGGATGGGATATTGCTTGCTAGTAATGATCTGAATTTGTAGCATGAAACAAAGAAATTTCTTTCAAATAAACTTGAAATGACAGATCTTAGGGATGCTACTTTTGTATTAAAATTCGGATACACTGAGATAAAACTCAAGGTGTACTTGGATTGTCACCAGAAAATTACATCCATAAGGTGCTTTAAAGATTTGACATGCACTTTTACAAACCAATTTATACCCCAATCGCTTAAGAAGAAAAATTCATTCTCAATCAATACCCAAAAGGTGACCTTGAAATTTTTGAAGTGGGTAATATCCCTTATGTATCTGCAATTGGGAGTCTTACATATGCACTAGTGTATACACGTCCTGATCTAGCATTTGTTGTAGGCATTCTTGGCAGATATATGGTGAATCCGGGCATGGATCATCGAAGAGATGCCAAACTTGGAGATCAGTAGGTATTCTGACTCAAAATTTGTTGGATGCCAAGATTGTAGAAAATCTGCTTCGAGTTATATATTCTTAATGGTTGGCGGAACTATATCATGGAGGAGAGGTAAACAAACAATTGTAGCATCCTCCATTATAACAATAAAATCCATAGCATGCTATGAGGCATCAAATCATGGAATATGGCTAAAGAATTTTGTCAATGTGGTATGTATTATAAGCAGCATCCATAGACCATTGAAATTATTTTGTGACAACAATTCAGTCGTCCTTTATTTCAATAGTAGTAGAAGCTCAATCAAGTCAAAGCATATTGACATAAAGCTTTTGGTTGTGAATGAGATGGTGCAAAGCGAACATATTTCTATAGAGCATATTGGGACGAATTCCATGGTGGCAGATCTGCTAACCAAAATAGTGACACCCAATATATTTAATGAACATATGATTCATGCGGGTATTGTATCAAGTAAAGATATGCACTTTTAGTGGGAGTTCGTATTATTTTGCCCAGTCCTTTAAAGTTCTAAAACATTTGAAGTTCAATAATATCTATAAAGAATAAAGTATTTGATATTGATTTCACATTCTCTCACTAAAGGGTCTCCATTAAGAATATGGATCGTTCATTATGAATGCGACTTTCGATATAGATCCAAATTTATTTTTATTTAGTTTTGATATATGTCATTTAGTTAATCATGCTCAATAAGAAGAAACGTCCTTGATATCATGTTATCATAACTTAATGGACACGATTGTTTAGTTATATCTCAATTATTTAGTTATAGTAACATACGAAGAAACCTCCTATGCTAACTTTTCTAGTCCTTTAATAACACTTATTTGAAGAATAAGCGGAAAAGAGAGGAAGTTGGAATGAATTTTTTTCTTAGATCAATTCATGATAAAGACCAAGAATAGAGCATTATTAAGCCTTTAAATTGATAATTTGTCAGAACTTAATTAGATTTAAAATTTTAAACTCGATCGTCTTCAAGTTACACAACTCCTTATTCGATTTCAATTTAATGATCAACTAAGATCTACTTCTTCATGTTTCGCATTCTTATAGTCTTGTAGTCAACCAAACTATGTGTGGATTGTGTTGACCCTTCCTACTTAGTGCAAAGAACAAAATGACCAGTGCAACTTGGCACCTCATGATTCTCTCATATATCAACTATCCTTCTGGGTTCAAATAGGAATGTGGAGCTGACTCGTTAGGATCTCTTTTTGCAGGCAATGCACCATTGTGTCAAAGAATTTTCTTGTAATATATTTTTTTAAACTATTGTACCCACTTAATGCTCTAGTAATAGTACAGTGTGTCTAACACACAAAAGATCAGGGTTCAAATCCCATTCTTGCATGGATTTTGTTAGGTAGTCAACGGCTAGCATAAAAAGTAATCGAATCTTTCGACATGGATTTGAGCAAGAATTCATGTAGCTGACTCTACTTATAGTGAGAGAAGGCTTAGTACATTTTTTATTTTTTACACTGCATTAACTACATATTTAGAATTATTTTCCAGCTCCTTTTGACATTTTTAGCTTGGTTAAGGGTTTACCCTATATTTGGTGGAGGGGAGAAAAAGTTGTGTGATCAGATTTTATAGTATTTGAAGCGCTTGTCTGACCGCAGCGGCTCTTGCCCGGAATGCCTACCTCCGTCTGCCCTTCCGTCCGCCTTCCAAGCTCAGAAGTGCTGACACAAACCGAATCATGTGAAGGATCAGACATCTACGGAGTCAGGTACTTTCCCATCTCAGTACTCCAGCAGTGAGTGACGAAGGCGGAAAGCCCGAGAATATGATCACTTGAAAGCGAGGAAGGCAGAACCCCCAACTTCACTGTGCTTTCTCTGTCTCTAGAAGATGATACCCAAGCTGAGCCATTAGCAGCTACGAAAACAAAGAAAGTCAGAAAATCGTCATATATATAGTCTTCTTTTTCTTTTTAGGGAATTACCTAAAGAAATATATCAAATAGTGATTAGAGGCGGGTCTTCTCCATCCCTCTTCTCCTTTCTCACCCCCCTCCGGATCTCTGATTCCCCTGCTAAGACTGGATTTGCCTTCTTCTTCTCGCGCAAGAAAGCAGCCCCTTATATATATTCCGCAAGTACCAGTCCTGACCCTAAATCAATCTAGGTTCGGAATCCCGGAAGAGAATAAGCGCATGTAGACTAAGGAAGAGTGTAGTGAAGGGATTCTTGGGGGAGAGGCCCGAACGTCACGGCATTAGTGTGGTTCTTTGTGTTAGCCTTGCACCTCCGAGGGCCGGTCTATCAGTAACCCGGCGGATCTTTTCATGCCATAAGGAGTACGTTTGTTATATACCAGCATAATATTCCTCATCCAAAGCATTGTTTCAACACATGCTTTGATCTTTATACGTCTATACCAATTGATAAGGTTAGGGATGTACCATTGTCTATAGTTCCCATGGCATGGTCATATATCATGCATGACAAAGCATATTGTTTGTTGTTAAATGTTTCACAACAACATTTGTTGTGAAATTATTTTCTACACTTGAAATTAGTTGTGAATGCCATAATCATTATTATATCATTAGCAATGGTGCATATAACAATACTAAATCGTCACCGGGTATGACATTCATCGTTAATTTTAAGTATAAAAATAATTTAGAATGATTATTATTGTCATTATTATTTAACAAAGGACAAGATTGTGATGAATTTTTTTAAAGAGTCACAATAAACCCAATTTATTTTAGTACATCCATCACATCCTTCCTTCTCGTTTTTCTTAACCATCATTATCATTTAAATATAAAGTTTATTTTTTATTCTCTGTCCATATATGTTACTCGATCCATTTATCTCTCTCTACTTAAGTTTTACATTAGAAAAGAATTTTCTAACCCAACCGTATATATTAATGTTTTATATATATATATATGTGAAAAATAAGAAAGCATAAGTGATAATGAAGAACATGCAAGATAAACAACACTATGGCTCTGTTTGGTTGTAGGGTTGGGCAGGGTAAGGTTGACCTAACCCGAGGTACCCCTCCTTCCAAACCTCCCAATCCTCCTCACAATTTACTATTCACAGAGGTATCCCAACCCAATCCAACCCTGCCCAACCCTACAACCAAACGAATATGTGAGAAGTGGGATGGGAGAACACCTCAAAGGTTGTATTATTCTATTTCATTCTCTCAATGAGTATAAAGGTGCGAGGTTCTTTATATGACCCCACTGATTCTCGCCCACTCACATATGATGCGAAAATATTCTCATTGTATGGTAATTGGATCTTAAAAAGGTTCAATTACCCACAAAGGTCATTCTCCAACACTTTCCCTCAAGCTGAAGCATGCAATGCTTAGCTTAGATAAATAATAAGAAGACACGAATTCACTCCATGAATAGATGACACTGCGATCGTAATGATTCAACTCATACTATGTCATTTGTTGCTGAAGATAGTGTTTCCCGTGCCATGTTGGTGAGGATGAGCTGGAGGTCTGGCCTCTATAATGAGTCTGTCCATTGTCAAAACCCATGGGAGTTGTCTCGACGCTTATGGGAGGATCTGTCATCGATTGATTCTTTCTTCATGCAGTGGAATTATCCATATGTAGATCTCTAAATGTGGATCGCTCTTTTGGGACATCGAAGTGTGTTCTCTTTATTGAGAACTTGTAAGGATCTCTTACTGAAGTTTATGATAATTGGAGTCGTCATTACTTGCATTGAGTTGGTCATTGAGAAAAATCTCTGAAAAAACATGAATATATAAGCGTCTCATGTACTCTCTTGCTCTCCTTTTCTTCCATACTAGTCGGAATGTCGAGGAGGATCAACGAAATTGGGAGAACAAATGAGGGGTACACACGAGGTTCATTTTTCCCTTTTTTTTCCTTTTTCCTTTTTTTGCTATTTTTTCACATCTCATCTTTTTAGTAGTCACCTTTTTTCTTTTTTTTTCGACTATTGTTTTCACAAGCTTTCATCCTTCCTTTTTTCTTGCCTTTTTATATACAATAATAGCCCAAATTGGGCCCCCATCGCATCCTCTTCTTTTTTTCCAAATGCAACAACCCAAGTCCCGTAATCCTTTCCCCCTTCTCATCTCTTTGCTTTCTTTCTTTTTGGATGGGCCAATTGGTCAAGAAATAGCTCCCATCTTTTATAATAGAACACATATTCCCCAAATTTTTTTAACAAACTTAATGAAAGGGGTATCCGACCCCCTTCTCATCTTCGAAGCTATATAGGATTCCTTGAAATGCATCCTTGTTGCCATCATTTCAAATTTGGTGGAGTCGCAACGTTGAGTAGATGGCTTACATGGGAGCTGCGAGGGAGGGGACTAATCGCCAGAAGGAGATGGGGGTGTCACCTTCGAGTTGAGGCACGACGGGGCGCCTTCGTGGTGGTCGATAAATAGGCATTCGATGGTGTGGAGGGTCTTGGGCGACATGGCTAGGATGCCTTCTAGGTCACATGGAGGGGCTTGCATTCGATGTGTTGTCGGTTGAAGGATTCGCCCTCATGTGGAACCTCAAGGAGGACAGGGGTTGTACGAGCATTTGCTGATGTTGGAGAAGAGGAATGGAGTTGCACATATCGTATATCGTCTAGGATCAAGGGTTCCGATGGAACCATTTTTCTTCTTTTTTTACAACTGGGAACCTGGGGTTTGGAAGCAATCTCATGATTCTCTTCTTCTTCTTCTTGCTTTGAGAACATGGGCTAGCATGTGGGGAGGCATGAGCTGATGTTGTGTGGAGTAGATCGGATAGGTCCATCTCCTCCTTAAGGTTATGTATATGTCGTACCACCTATAATGGAATGAAGGCCCCCGCAAGACGAGATTGATGCTGTTGGTGCTTCATGGTGGATGGAAGTGGTGGCGCCTGGAGTCGAGAATGGATGTTCCTTAAGATTTTGATTTGATCGCTACATATAGAGGGATTCATAAACCTACCACCATGATGAACAAGGGACAAATAATAGTCTTCAAAAAGGAGATTTGAGAAACTAGATCTAAAATTGATTCGATCTGATGCTCTGAACAAAATTGTGATTTGGAACAATAATGATGATTGAACTTGAAAATTATGCCCCCCCCCCCCAAAATCGACTTGCTCTAATACAACAAGGAAACCGAGAAAGTGGAAGCAATAATCAAGAACATACAAGATAAAAAACGAAGAACATGGAGATTTTAAGTGGAACCATACTCCATGAGAAGCAAGATGAAACCGCCGAAATATACATCAAGGGCGGATTCTTATATTTCATTCTTTGAATAAGTACAATGGTGTGGGGATCTTTATATAGCCCCTACGACTCTCCAAAGTCCCACTCATAGATGATATGGGACTATTCTCATGGTGTCATAATCGGATCCTAGAAAGGTCCCATTACCCACCTAGGTCATTCTATAACAATAAATAATAGTTTCCAAGAAATCTATATAATCTACATTAAACAATAAAAGGCCAACAAATAGTCATAATATGTCTTATATTTAAAAAGTGATTTTCTTAAATTTGCCATTTACCATATAAGAAATTAATGTTAAGCTATATTTTTAATACATGTCAAAACAATTAAGAATAATTATATTACAAAATAAATTTATAGTTGATGAACAATATATATTCATATGTTTTTTAAATAGGAGTGCATCAACTTTCCTGAAGATCAATGTTAAGTTTTCATAAATTTGTTTTTTTTTCTTTCTTATGTTTGTATAAGTTGATAATTCAAGCATATTATAGATTCAATATTTATATGATTTTGGAGTAAAAATATAAAAAAGAAAAAATTATGATATATGATCTTTCTGATTGACATAAAAAATATGAGTGGACTTTTCATATTTTCCATACGAACAAAAACGTGTCACAGACTTTGATAAACAATATATAGGATTTTTTAAATAATTATTAAAATATTTATAATAAATAAATAGGTAGAATGTTAGGAAAATTAAAAAATGGCTATAAATTGGCACCTAAGGTGCGGATTTGGAATTTGGCCTCCAAGTCCGTACCTCGGGTGCCCATTTGGGATAGACCCCTTTAGTTCATTTTGTATATTTATTCCCCGCCCCCTCAATTTAGGTATAGAACTCACTACTTTTGCAAATAACTCCAAAATACTTATACAAGTAAAAATTATATAATCTCTATATAACAAGTTTCTATAATTCTTGTATATTTATTTTTATAGAAAATCTGGTTATTATTTTTAAAATGAGTGTATAATATGTTTTACCTGACATCTCACTAAAATAGGTGTACAAATTTGTATTTTATATATTTTGCAATATAATTAATCAATAGAAACTAAATATCAAGTTATAAGACTGAATTAAATTTATTATAATAACAATCTTATTATACAAGAATGATGTAATATTCTATATAAAATTTCATTATTTATTTACGATATAAGTTTAGAATATCTTTTATTCTCAAAAACATAATAAATAGAAAATGAATATAAAGATCATAATAAATATAAAATAGAAGAGTTCTCTTTTTTAAATAGATGTCTCATAAAGATCATAATAAATAGAAAATGAATATAAAGACACTGACAATGACATACATAAGCTAAATATTGCACATTATAGCATTAGTTGTTTTGAAAAAATGCAGCTATTCAATTAAAATCATAGAATTATAACAAATTTTCAAGAAATAATATAAAATATTTTACAAATTCTATGGTTTCCATATCTTTCAAAATCCTTTCAGACCTCCTCTCATCCTCCTTCACCTCCTCCTCTGTCGTTTCCTTTGCCACCATCTCATGTTCTCTTGTGGATCTCTACATGTGTTGTCTCCTTCTGCTTTTGGTTTGTGCCCAGGAGGATGCGACATAGCTCATGACTTCCGTGGAGGTTCAACTGGTTGAGTATCTTGATCTCTCTTGCTCCTTACGCTTGTTGTCTGTCAAGGTGGCTCTAATGGAAGAGGCTCATCGTTCCTTACTCCTAGTGAGGGTCTTTGAGATAGCTCTAGAAGTTGTTATGGTAAATTCATGGGAATACCAAAGAACTGTCTCTCGAGGTCAATTGTCTCAACTTGACGAACACTGATAAATAATTCAGCTTGAAGAGCCATCAAATTGTATTGAGTAGGTGGTGTGAGCTGAGAGGGCACGAAGTCAAATTGGCTTGAAGGACCAACAAATGATGATCCTGCAATTTGTTACTGACTCGAAGCTTATACATATCCTATGAGAATGAGGTAACTAAGTTGTATTAAATATTATATATGATAAACAAAACTTTTTAGAAAGAGACGTTCAATTAAATAAGTTATTTAAACCTGACAGATTGCGACCCTACTGCGCTATATTCTATGTAACACATACCCGAAAGATTTGCATTATTTTATATGTCACATAAATCAAACAACTAGTATGAGAATGATATAATTTCATAAATCAGTTATTACAATCTGAAGCTCTGAAGCCTGGTTGATCTTGTTGGTACCCTCGTCCGTTATATCCTCCATTAGTCATTCCTAATATATTTTCATTATACTTAATATTTAATATGTAGACGTTGAACTTGAGAAAATTAGATAAAGATTTTATTGCAACCTAAAGTCCCAAAAATTGGCTGCTCTTGTGACAACTCATGTCCATTGTATCTTACATAACTCATACCTAAAACATTTGCATTATATTCAAAATCGAAAAACTAAACACTAAGTTGAGTTATTAACAGATAAATAATTAATTGCAACATGAACTCGCAAAGGTCAGTGGTTGTTTTGACCTCTCCCCGCTATATTCTTTATAGTTCATACCTATACGATTTGCATCATATAATTATAAAAATTAGTTGTCCAAGATAGAACTAACTTAATCCTAAGCTACAACAAAGATAATGAAACCTGATGCTACAAAAATATGATGCTCTTGTGATAGCATGTACGGTCGGTCATATTGTTGGAATGGATACATCAATGAGAATATGTTTATTATGTCATAAAAGTAAGTAATTGTATCTTCAACTATTGTATTCATACTTGAAGGCAAGTTTGTTGATCGTCTAATTTCATCTAGGATCTTTCTTCCTTACAGAATCATATCTACCTATTTAATTTATTACAGATTAAGTTAATAGAATATAGTAAAAATAAAGAGAATTAAACGTAACATATCAGGCATCTTTCTATTAGTCCATGTGGTCAGTAAGATATTATAGGAGGTGGAATTTGTGTATGGATCCTCCATCGTATTACGCTCCAGTACCTTTGCATGTAAACATCATTGTTTGTATCCCCATGCTCAAATACAATTGCTGTTTCTCTATCCTCCCAATGATCCACGTATTGTCAATGTATAATAGACCAATCTAGGATGTTGGTACTCGTAATCTTATTGCATCGCGAGACAATGTGTATCCTCTTAACAGAGGCATGGATATGTTATCGCATCCCAAATTATCGCATTACATGATCAGGTACATGCACAGCTATGACTCATAACATATCAGTGACACCTTACTCATCCAAACAACATGTCCACTTCTATAAAGTTGATGTAACTATGTGATTTTTTTCATCAACGTAGGGCATCCAATTTATCTACATTTAATAAAAAGGGAAGATTTATGTAATAATTCACTCTATCTAATAAATGTATTATTATTTTAAATATTTACTCGATGAGCCTTCTATGTATCCATCTTATTACGATAAAATACAAGCATTGCAATTTGCACATTCTCCCTGAAACTTCGAATACCTATCCATTTCAATGCCAATGATCCTCCTTGGATCCTCACATGATCCTTCATAATTAACCTTCTTATACAAGCATGCTCCCATGCCCAAACTTGCACAAAATCAATGTTAATTAATTGACATAAATTAAGACAAAGTGATATGTAATACCATACATACTTGTAAAACAGTAAAAAAACCATAAATTCTGGACATGCCTATCTTGCCTATCTTTTCACCCATGTCCAGGTCAGAGTACATGTGTGCCAAAGCAACAACACCCCAAGCAAATTAAGCACATTCTTCTAATTCTCGTAAATGAAGTATGTATATACTTGAATAAAATGAAGTATTATGAATAAGTCATAATAAATCAATTAATGTATCAAATATCCATGTATTTTAAGGATTTCATAAGCTTACCTAAGGGGGACCATATCTCTGATGCTATCTGCGAGAACACTGCGTCCAATATGGTAAAATATTGATGCCCTCACCCTACGCGTTGCTTCCTATTCATCTTAGATATCTATTAGTGAATCATCATCACCAAAGAAGGTCTCTCTTATCCAAGATAACTTGACCTTACCACCCTTTTATTCGAGTGGGTATAACACCTAACAAGCTTAAACATAGCGGATCTCATCCCCTCTCGGAACATCCGAACCAGTAACATCCAAACCATCCACCTTCAACCCATTGATCAATCCCATATCCTACAATGTAACTGTCGCCACGCCAAATCGAAAATGAAAAGTATGTGTCTCAGGTCGCCACCACTTCAGTAAACTAGTCAGTAAGGAAGGGTCCATTTGCACCCTTCTCATGTTCACTACACATGAGAATCCCAATAATGCAAGTAGTCGTTATATCACTGCACTTCTCTTCTGAATGATTTCATTTAGCATCTCATTGTTTCCACAAATCGAATCTACATAGAGAGAGTTCATTACTTTCCCAATATACATCATAATGATAATTTAAATACTTACTAAGCTGGTAGGTTGTGAAGATTGATACTCACTCTGTATGTACATAAAAGATGCATCTACTGGATCATGTACTCTATCCATTTGTATTGTCTACAAATAACAAGACATTATGTTTAAAAAAACAGACAATAAAGTAGACAAAAGAAAATGTGTACATTATTATCACATCCAATAATTCTTAGTTTCTTCATGGACAACTCAATCTGTCGCGTCCCGGTTGCTTGCATATTTTACACAACTTCAGTCGCGCATGCATTTCATCCATTTCATTTCGAATTCTACCTGGTCTCGGACACCCGTTTTCCTCTTCCTGATCCTTGGAGGTAACATAATCATTTCATCTCGATCTCCCCAATATTGTTGATTTGAGATCGGATGAAATAAGAACTTGTACTTCTGACGATAATACTTGCTCGAATAATATGGTGAACATAGGTTGTTGTTATCTATACGTGTACGGGTATGTGAGATTGTGGCGATGATATGAGAGTATACGAAGTACTTCATTTGCATAAATCCATAGTTGCAATCGCGTTCCTCACCATTTAGGTTTACTTCATTGGCATATCCTTCTCTATCTAATATCTGAAATTACATTAGCATAAATCTTCGGATGTGACATGGTCATGCTTATCTAGTATTTTTCTCAAGCAAGTCCTCGTATTTCTTGGTTAAATGTGTCATTATCTCCGCGATTTATCGCATCAAATGTTAAAATAACCATTGATTCTAAAAAATACTTTAAAATTAATGATATAATTGGCAAACCATGTGCTCCTTTCATTACTCCATTGAAACTTTCAGACGAATTTGTCGTCATGTATCTGTATCGATGTCTGTTATATTGACTTAATGCCCAGAAACTCTAATCACCATTATCCTGTGACACGATCCATTCAAAAGCATCCTTATCAAGAATGTTAATATCCCGCATTATGTTATTGAACTTATTTTCTCACGTTTCTTCGTCAGCATCATAAAATCGACTTTGAATGGAGCAAGTCTTGTGTCCAGCCTGATGCATGTTTGCATGCATGTGACGAAGGTAGTGATGATGAGTGAATCTCTCTTCAGGTGGAAATAAACCGCTTATAGCATCTTTCAAACATGGGAATTGTTCACTAATAAAATAGATATCCCTATGTTAAATTCAGAAACCATCTCCATGCAGTAATGTTCTCTTTCTTTCCAGCAATAGAAAATGCGAGCAGAAATAAACAATTACTCACATCAATGGATGTGGCCTCTTACATATGGTCATTGTATCTCCCATACAAATGTGTTCCATTAATACTTAAAACATGTCGATAAAATTTGAATTCTCTACGACATGGACCAAATGAAACAAACAGTTTCTTAAAATGTACCTTCATCATGGTTTCGCCTTCTTTTGTATGAAATCATGTATAAGTTTCGGGATTGTGTCGTTCTAAAGCACGGATAAATCTCCAAATATAACGATATGACACATCCTCGTTCCCATACACAATATACATTGCACGTCTCCTTGCATTCCAAGCTATCATATAATTAATCTTCTTCTACAATACATCTTTTATTTTGTATATAATTGCACCCGAGATCATACTAACTTGTGCTCTAAATGAGGATGATATTTATTGTGCTACAAATACTGATGTGCATTGACGGTGTTTGAGTAAGAGAATAAGATATATGTATGCACTACAAGAAAAATGAGTTGTGGCCACGGAATGTGGCTACGGAAACTTGTGGCCACGATAATTCCGTGGCCACTAGTTTCTCGTAGCCACACTCCGTGGCCAAAGTCTTCATATAATAGTTGTGGCCACGATAAGTTCTGTGGCCACTTATAGTGGCCACGGCATATTCGTGGCTAGAGAGTTCTGGTGACGAGACTTGTACCTACGGCTACTGGTCGCGATGTGTCGTGGCCAGAGTCTAATTCTGTGGCCACAAACCCCATATCTGTGGCTATAGTTCTGTAGCCACAACTTGTTTTCCTTGTAGTGATGTGCGCTTTCCTCTATACCCTGAAACATACTAGTCCCGACGGGATTTCCTCTCAGATGCATGCAAGCGCCATCTACAATCTTTATATATACATACAACTGTCAGAATATGCTTATTTGGGGCTTTGGGTTTATATTAGACTTGATTTTCCATACTCCATTCTTGAAGGTCATATTGCAAATTTTTTTTCAACTTGTAGCTCGTACCCAATCGATAATCTAGGCTGGAGTTATCAGTGGGAGCACCTTTACTCTCTACAAGGGCAAAATCTTCTGCCTCTGTAATTTCATGGTCAAATACATGAGGCAACTCCTCCATCGGTACTTCGACGACATCCTCATTATTCGTGCAATAAGATTATTCTCAATCTTCATTGTTTAAGACCAATGATATTGAACCATATCCGAAATCATGGCATGCATTATTATCTATGTTATCAATATTGGCATCACTATCTTCTTGAGATATATCAATGTCATCACTATCTTCTTTAGATATATGGGTAAACAAATCATCGTTGTCATCTAATTATGAGGGACCACTGATATTCTCAACCACTGAATTATTTATTGACCTGATTAAATTATGTGTTTGTCAGTTTAGAGGTGAGAAAGGCATGGTTATTTCAAAATTAAAATGTGACCATATTACCTCGACGACGACGACGTGTTTTCATGAACAAGAGGGGTAGCTTCTACAAAAAGGTGAATGAACCTCACTTTTGTCGATTGAATTCATCATTGTTGAAGTAGATTTATCATCATGAATTGGTACTGGATAGAATGTGGACCGTTCATACACCCACTTACATGTTAATGTAAGGATGTATCGATCGAGTAGAATATACGTGGCTTTGAAGACTCGACCAAACATATCAAAATAAGTTATCTCACGTGGGAATATAACCATATGTTTTGTCCCCCAATATAGTCTACGTGCTCATCTAATATACTCACCGATCCATCCTAATATTATAAGACGAGAATATTGTCGGACGCCATATCTAATGAAAAATCACAATAGTATTTCCTTTTAATTTGCAATATCTAATTTTATATATGAAATTAATATTTATTTTTTACATCACAAAATTGTTATTTGATGTATGATGTAAATAGTGACATTCATAAAAATGGCAATTTCCAATTAAAACATCAACTTCTCATTTTTTATCGTAAATGTAACTCAAAAATTGAATTTACAATATCATTATTTGATCTACAAAAATAAGAAGCATGCGTAATCTAATATCTAATTTGATATATGAAATTACTATTTATTTTTTACATAATGTAATTGTTAATTGATCTGCGATGCGATCTATATTTTTAAGCTAATAATTAATCACATTCATAAAAGTGCAATTTCCTATTAAAATGTCAACTTCTCATTTTTATCTTAAATGTAACTACTAAAAGTGAATCTACAATATCATTATTTGATATACGAAAATAGTTAAATCGTACAAAGAAGCATACATAATATAATATCTAATTTGAGTTACAAAACTAATATTTATTTTTTACAATGTGTAATTGTTAATTGATCTACGATGTGATCTATGTTTTTAAGCTAATAATTAATCACATTCATAAAATAATAATTTTCAATTCAAACATCATCTCCTCATTTATTTTTAGCTAAAATGTAATTAATAAAATGAATATACAATATCATTATTTGATCTACGAAAATAGTTAAATCGTCAAAGAAGCATGCGTAATTTAATATCTAATTTGATCTATGGTATTAATATTTTATTTTTACAATACATAATTGTTAATTGATTAACAACGTGATCTACATTTTTAAGCTAACAATTAATCACATTTGTAAAATCGTATTTTCCTATTCAAACATCAACTTCATTTTTTATCATAAATGTAACTAATAAAAGTGATTCTACAATATCATTATTTGATCTACGAAAATAGTTAAATCGTAGAAAGAAGCGTACGCAATCTAATATCTAATTTTATCTACGAAATTAATATTTATTTTTTACATTGCGAAATTATTAATTGATCTACGATGTGATCTACATTTTTAAGCTAATAATTAATCACATTCATAAACGGACAATTTCCTATTCAAACATCAACTTCTCATTTTTTATTGTAAATGTAAATAATAAAATTGAATCTACAATATCATTATTTGATCTACGAAAATAGTTAAATAGTACAAAGAAGCATACATAATCTAATATCTAACTTGATCTATGAAATTATTATTTATTTTTTTATATTACGTAATTATTAATTGATCTACGATGTGATCTACATTTTTAAGCTAATTAATCACATTCATAAAGGATAATTTCCTATTCAGACATCAACTTCTCATTTTTATAGTAAATTATTCCTTTTGAAATGCTAATGAAATTTATTTGGTATTAACTAAATATGTACAACTCAGTAATAATTAGAATTACAAAAAACTATATGTGTAAATTTAAAATTAATTTAATGAAGGTGATCTTTAAAGCGAGTAAATAGATTCGAATTGATAATAAGATATGCAGAGTATCAACAAAAATATAGTCTTTTCTATTTATAAAAAATCTACAAAAATCATTATGAAAAAAAGAAATTCCTGAATCGCTCTTACTCGAAGAAGATTAACGGAAGCCATACGAGGGAAGAGCAATTCGAGATAGAGTGAGAGGGTTGAGAAAAAGAAGAAGAAATTAGAGGAATGAGAAGGGTGAAAGGGTTGAGAATGTTGAGAAGGATGGGAGGGTTGAGAAGAGAGGGGGGTGTGGGATTTTATAATCAATAAAGGGAGGGGGCCAACGGGAAGTTTTCCAACATTCCCCTCCCAAATAGGCACCTCATGTGTCGATTTGGGGTTGTGGTGGGGTCCCCAAATGGGCACCTTAGGTGCCGATTGATAGCTATTTTCTAAATTTTGCTAACATCCTACTATTTATTTAATCATGTTTTTTTAATAATTATTTAAAAAATCCATGATATATTGTGCAAGAACTATCTTTTGTACAAATTAATTTAAAAAATAACCCGATTTCGTAATATAATTTAAAAATAGCTATAAAAATATAGATAAGAAGGATATGTGTATCTATAAAAATACTTAACATAACTAAAAAAATCTTATACCTGCTATCAAAATATATAAATCTCAACAAAAATAAAATACACATTAGAAGATCATATACTCATTCCACTCAATATAAAATAATCACAAACAGAATATATTCTCCAACTTCTGGAAAACCTCACTATTATAAATACACCACCCAAACATCAAGATATATCAAAAATGAAATTTTTACACTTGTGCCTTCAGAGTTTCCCAAAATACAACTATACCTCTACCTTTCATAATATTACACGTTTCCTTACCTTCTTAGGACATTTATAGTTATACCCCTCAAGTTAGTTATCATGATTCATCCATTCCCCTCATAAACAATCGTTAGCTTATGGGTACAAGCATAATTGCAAAGAAAAGAGAGTAATAAAAGTGTACTTTTTATTCTTCTTTTCCCCTTCCTCATTTTCTTCCTTCTCATTGTTTTCCTTGTCATCCACCTCCATCCAACCATGATTCTCCCTCATTTCTTCTCTGCCTATTCACA
This sequence comes from Ottelia alismoides, assembly GCA_037367405.1. Taxonomy (NCBI): domain Eukaryota; kingdom Viridiplantae; phylum Streptophyta; class Magnoliopsida; order Alismatales; family Hydrocharitaceae; genus Ottelia; species Ottelia alismoides. The sequence goes on along the minus strand of JAZKJV010011351.1, from coordinate 153,208 downwards.
AAGCAGACCATGGAAAACCAATGCATTAATCTCGCCCAACCAACCAACTCTGCACTTCACACAGGCAGACCTGGCCAATGGGTTGGGGGCCTGCCCGTCCAGCCTGCTCATAGGCCGAGCTTGGGCTAAGAGATTTGTGCATGGACCGGTCAAGTCCAGCCTGCAAAAATAAAAAATATATAAATATAAGATGAATAATACATATATTAATATGATACACTTCAAGTTTTCATATATGACACTAGTTTTAAATAATACGAATTAAAAAAATCACATTAAAAAAATCATTTATACATAATAAAATCATTTATACATAATAATCCTAACCCATTTGACTCCAACTTTTTGACCCTCTCCTTCCCCCATCTCGATTTTTCTTTTGCCCCATCCTCATCCATAGAAAGGTTAAGGTCATCGGCAATGCCAAGGCAGAGGAGGAAGCTACAATGAACTCTTGTGGTGGTCAGGCAAGAGGAATAGTAGCATCGAGAGGAAGGAGGGATTGAGAGGAAGACTGTATGTGGTAAAAATTGTCGAGGCACATCGATAAGACAATCAAATTAAAACCAGTCCTTAGTTTGTCCAAACCCTTAGGCCGTGTTCGGTAGGAGGTTAAGGGGGAATGGAATAAGGGGAATAAGCCCCCATTTTCCTCCCAACACGGTTCCCCGTGGTACGACCATTCCCCATTATTTCATCTTATTTCACTCTTATTCCTATCTTTATCCCACCTTACCTACCATTATTTCACCTTATTCTCCTTATTCTTATCCTCCAACCGAACGGAGAATAGACCCTTATTCCCCATCCTTATTCCTGCTTATTCTCCTACCGAACGGGCCTTATTCAATTTATCTCATGGACGGTAAAACTAACAAGAGAGTATTAACGGTGAAATAAAGTAGGTCACAAGGAAATTACGAAAAAGACATAAGGTATAAATGTAATTATAGAAACGCGGAGGGGCACAAGCGCAAAAATTCACCCCCTTCAAAATCCACCGCTCTCCGCCCCGACACGTGTCCCACAATACCGAGAAGGAGCAGGTCCATCCTGCCCCTCCCGACATGTACGATGGAGTGAAATCGCAAATTAAATGAGCGTTAAAAAAGTCGTTTTCTATTAATTAGAGCTATCCTTCCCTACCTCTATGGACGAATTTATTGCCATTTTAGCCTCTTACACAGTTATGCCCCTACGAATACACGGGAAAATACGAACGAGCATACACCACAATACGATGGGTGCGACCTTTTTCTTAAAAAAATATATATGCTCCAATCTGACAAGAACAGATAAACTACACACTGTGCTGTGCACAGTGCAACATACACAGAGACCTGCACGGCTTGTGAGGGAGGAGACGAAGGGAGAGGGGCCCCTACTCTTTTAAGCGCTCCCTATTTCTCTCCTCCTCTCCACCTCAACCCCTTCAATCCAACCTTTCTCTTTCTCTCGCTCGTTCCCTTCCCGGTGGTCTCTGTTCCCGCGATGGGTTCACGACGACCCATCTGAAACTGGAGCCGTTCGTCTGTAGAAGGACCAAAGATCCCGTTTTTTGCGTATAACACGAGATGGGTAGGAGTTGAAAAGCCTCTCCGTCTTCAGGGTACTTGTTGTTGCCTTGCTGATCTTCTTTTGGACTCTGGTTGGAACAAAGGTGGGGCCTTTTTCCCTCTTTGAGATCGGAAAGCCCGTCTCTTTACCACTTCTCACATCACCAGAGTGGGAGTAGCCCTGCCCTGCCCAACACCTCCACCCCCATCTTTATTGCCGAGAACAGTGCTGGGGAAAATGGGCATCTTTTTAATGGGTTAAAAGAACCGGGGTCTCTGTTCCATGTGGTTTGCTGTTTATGGTCCACGTTCTGTTGCTTCATTCGAGCATAAATGTGGAGGCTTTTTTGGAATTGGATGGAAGGGTCGTTTGGGGATGGGAAGGGAGAACGCAGAACAGTGAGAAAGAGAGAGGAGAGTTAAAGATCAATGAGGTGGCAGTGAGAATGTGTGTTCCCGTCCTCATTTAGTGCTGTCTAGAAGAGAGGCCCTTTGGGATTAAAACGTCACGAACATATGCCCATCTTCTTTTTCTTTTCATGTAGAAGAGGTGCCTTAACTATTCCCAAGGTGAGTTCTCGAGTCCATTCGCATGAGTTCCTTATGCTCTCGCTCTTTGATTTGGTGCATGACTTCTGCCAATTTTGTCACTTGTATTAGCTCTGATCGAAGAAGAAAATTGTGGGTACTCGAGAATTGGGAGATCGGGAGAGTTGAGGTGTTGTCTGTGAGATGAAGGAACCAGACAAGTGCTTGGACTCCCAGCTGTGGCACGCCTGCGCCGGAGGGATGGTCCAGATGCCCCCCGTCAACTCCAAGGTCTACTACTTCCCGCAGGGCCACGCTGAGCACGCGCAGGGCACCGTCGACTTCGGCCTCTCCCCGAGGATCCCGGCCTTCAGGCTCTGCAGGGTTTCTGCTGTCAAATTTATGGCAGATCCCGATACCGACGAGGTCTTCGCGAAGATTCAGCTGGTCCCCCTGCGGTCCGAGGAGCAGTACCTGGATGAAGAAGATGGCGTGGCCAATGGCATGGATGTCCCCGACAAATTGGCCTCCTTCGCGAAGACGTTGACGCAGTCGGACGCCAACAACGGCGGTGGATTCTCTGTTCCCCGGTACTGCGCGGAGACCATCTTCCCGCGGCTCGACTACTCTGCTGATCCACCCGTGCAAACGGTTCTTGCGAAGGATGTTCACGGAGAGGTGTGGAAATTCCGGCACATCTATCGCGGGACGCCACGGAGGCACCTCCTCACGACCGGTTGGAGCACGTTTGTGAACCAGAAGAAGCTCGTGGCAGGGGACTCCGTGGTGTTCCTGAGAGCTGATAACGGTGATCTTTGCATCGGTATAAGGAGGGCGAAGAGGGGATTCTCCGGTGCGCTGGAATCGCCGTCCGGGTGGAACCGCCCCATGGGCAATTGCTTGGCTCCATTCGGGGGGTTCTCCATGTTTCTGAGAGAGGACGAGAAGAAGACTGCTAGGAACGACGGTAAGGGGAGAACGAAAGCTGAATCCGTGCTGGAGGCTGCGAATTGTGTGGCCGATGGACGGGCTTTTGAAGTTGTTTACTACCCGAGAGCGAGCACGCCGGAGTTCTGCGTGAAGGCTGCCACCGCGAGAGCGGCAATGAGGATCCGGTGGTGCTCCGGGATGAGGTTCAAGATGGCTTTCGAGACGGAGGACTCCTCGAGGATCAGCTGGTTCATGGGGACCGTGTCAGCTGTCCAGGTCGCCGATCCCGTGCGATGGCCCAATTCTCCATGGAGGCTCCTTCAGGTCTGTGTTTCCATTTGCTCCCGCGATCTCGATGTTGGTTTTTTCTTCTGTTCATCTAAGCAAAGTTCATGCCAAGTGTTCTTCTTCGTGCAAAATATGTGCTGTGTTGCGTGTAAAGTTCAATTCCTCTGTTCACCTTCTCATTCCCTGGGTGATTGAAGTTTCGTTATCTTCGTTTGATCGTAACAACTCCGATTTGCTGACAGTTTTATCGTATTTTACATTCTGAAACTTCGAAAAGAAGAACAAGAAGCTGACGAATGAAAGATAATCTGCTACGAATGTATTGTTGGTCGGATTGCAGAGATTAGAACACATCATTACCTGCTTAAATCTTGGTAATCCGAATAACAAACCAAGAACACTACTTGATCGAATGATTATGTTGAACATGTGTTGTGTTCATCGTGTCATTGCTTGCATGATAAAAGATTTGCTTATAGGTGTCGTGGGATGAGCCCGATCTGCTGCAGAACGTCAAGCGAGTGAGCCCGTGGTTGGTTGAGCTGGTGTCCAACATGCCAACTATCCACTTGTCCCCGTTATCGCCGCAGAGGAAGAAGCTGCGGCTGACGCAGGGCCCCGACTTCGGCCTCGACGGCCAGCTTTCTCCTCCATTGTTCTCTAGGAACCCCCTCGGGCCGAGCAGCAACCCCACGTGCTTTCTCTCCGAGAGCACTCCTGCAGGCATACAGGGAGCCAGGCATGCTCAGTACGGGATATCTCTATCGGATCTCCACCTCGACAAACTGCAGGCGGGTCTTTTCCCCGCCGGGTTTCACTGCAGGACACCGGGGTCCAGAATTTCCACAGGGTTGCTCATCGGAAGCCCCTCCATCCACGAGAACGTCTCGTGCCTCCTGTCCATCGGCAATGCGTCTCACAGCAGGAATAAGTCCTGCGATGCGCAGCTGCCCAAGTTCGTGCTCTTTGGGAAGCCGATCCTCACCGAGAAGGAGATACTGCGGAGCAACTCGAGGGATGCGGTTTCTCCCGTATCCGGCGGCCATAGTTCGTCGGACGGTTTTGGCTCGGCTGTTGGTAGAAGTGTGCCGGCGATCAACCTGAACAGCGGGTTTCCGTGGTGGCAGGACAGCAAGATGGGTGAGCTTGAGTCCGAGACCGGTCATTGCAAGGTGTTCATGGATTCCGAGGACGTCGGAAGGACTCTTAATTTGTCGGTGCTCAGCTCATATGACGAGCTCCATAGGAAGCTAGCGGATATGTTCGGCGTCGAGAAATCGGACCTGAGTAGCAACGTGCTTTACCGAGATTCCGCCGGTGCAGTTAAGCATACTGGAGATGAACCATTTGGGTAAGCCCATATGCTCTTCTTCCTCTCGTCTTCTCACACCCATCTTGATCTTGATTCGAGTTTAAAACTCTGGGTTTTTGACCAGGAACTAGTACGAACTCTCTAATACAACATATTGAAAAATCCATAAATGATATCGTTGTCGATGTTATACTGCAGGGATTTCACGAAGACAGCGCAGAGGCTGACGATCCTTATGGAATCAGGAAGTGATAATATAGGAGGATAGCTCCAGATTTGCCGAGCACCAACCGAGCAGACGCTGTTCTCCGCCTACTGTTTCTTTTCCTTTCCGTGTAATCTTGTTAACTTTTCTTGCCAAGATTTTGCTACAATCCTCTTTTGATTCTGAAGCATTTTCTCTCCGTCATGTATTGTAGAAGGCTTTGAATTACCAAGACATGCTCGTTGTCGACGAGATTATCTGCATTGTCAACTTTTTTATGTGAATCTTTTTCGAGAATTAAGTGAATGTACCTCCACTGTCTACGAACTAAAGCACCTGTTTCTTCAGCCTATTTTTCTCCTTCTGCCAGTTCTTATGCAGACTGAAATCAAAGCCAACCCATTCCCAGATGCTGCGACTCACACAGCGTTCCAGATCAACTTGCTTGTTGCATCCATCTTTTGGATGCATTAAGTAACCTCTGAGCAGTCAAACCTAGCTACTCTTTTTCTGAATGGCATCTCTGGGTTTTCTTTAATGCTGAACAAATCATTACATAGTTCTTGGCCTTGACGAGTTCTTGCGCCGTGGGAGTCGGCCGCAGTCGCAAAGAATGGCAGCATGCTTGTTTGAACATGGGAAGGGATACACATCACCTTTCTCATAGAGCAGGGGCAAGCAGACCGAGGGGGTCCGCGGATGTAAAAGGTTGCGTTGCGACAATCAGATCGGCCGTATTGAATTAACTTGCTTGAGTCCAAGATCCTACCTGCTGAGTGAGGAAAATTCCTAGTCTTTGAACTGTTCCTCACTGATGGACACCCTGACACTGTCCTTGGATCAATTGCTTAGATCAATTGCTTCTCTTCTCTTACTCGTCTGTGACACTGGATTTGCCAGTTGGGGTGCTTGTTCTTGCAGGTAAGGACCTGAGTTCGCGGTAATCCGCATGGCATCCGCGTGTTAATGCAATTGCATGTGGGGTTTTGGGTTCTTTTGGACATTGATTTGCTACAGAAGCCAGAATCTGTTGTTCATATTTTTGCTTTTAGTATCTTAGCTGGCCTTGTTGTCTGGATTTGCCTGGCTGTAGTCAATAAGTTTTTGTAGTAAATATTGGACCCAGCTCTAAATGCTTGAGTCTAAACTCGATTATTTTCCCCTTCAAGATATGATCTGGCTGGAGAAAAGATTTTGGATGGTTGCATGCATACCCCTGCAGATCATTGTAATTACACCGTATCTTGACCCCTTTGAAGTTATTGACTCATGCACCATAACCTCTATGAGTTAACCTTCTAATTGTCGCTAAATTTAATGGATTTTAATTAAAAAAATATTTCATGTTTATCGTAGAAAGTATATCATATTTACCAACCATTTCCTTCCTCTTCTTCCTCTAAGCTCCTACCATCCCTATGTTTCGCGAGCTCTGCCTCATGTTATTTGTTCATCGTGAGCCTTGTTTAACTGGAGGCTTGGGTTGAGCTCTGCTAATGTTGAGAAGCTCGACACTACCCATTGCAAATCGCATGCACCCCTTGTGCAAGCTCGTCGATGTCCACCGCGGTCACCTCAAGCTCCCTATGCAACCTTTCATCTACATCCGCTCTCACCTGATCCAAAAGAATTGTCTTGCTCCATGATGTATCATGTGACCTCCTTCGGTTGAAAACACCCACATTTACATTACTTTTTAGGGTTTTATCGTTTGTGTCCTTCGTAACTTCTGCAATATCAATTATGCTCCTCCCTTTTTCATAATCTCAGTTGTGCCCCTGACTTTTTACAAAACTCATAATTCCACCCTTCCGTTAAGGTAAAATAGATGCATAACTTATATTATAAAAGTACAGAACTGTGAGTTCTGTAAGAAATCAGAGGCACAACTTATATTACAATAAAACGATGGACATAACTGATATTGCAAAAATTAAGAAAGGCACAAGTGATAAAAATCATACTTCGTAATATACGTGTTTGTTATATGTGATCAAATCAATTCAAGGATAGTTAAGTTACTAGGGTAAATTAACGACAAAGTTATTCAAGTAAAATGAAGTAACTTTAGAAGTATCTGCACATAAATACGAGGGATTTTTACACATACCCCCTTTTACGTTCATGTAAATGCACTTATGCCCCTACTTTCTTTGCAGGGCAATATCGTGAATTTTGTAATAATACAGGAACACCAGTGTTATTGCAAAAAGAGGAGAGGCATAATCAATTAGAGGGGCACATGTGTGAGAGTCATTAAATAGAAAGTATGTAGGAGCTAAAGTGTACTTATGTTATTTCGCAGGGATATGCATGCAAATATCTTTTATAAATATCACTTACATTGGAAAATATTGGACTTGTGGAATAGGATGAAAAATGGGAGATGTTCTATCATTTGCAACTTGATTGATAAATTACAACATTTTTGAAGTGATATTTTCATATCCAATCTTTGGAATGAGACAGGAATTGGAAAGGATCTTAGCAACTCGAAAATAGTAGATAAAGCAGGAGATAACATGTGTACCAAAATGCACTCTTTTGGGATTAGATATGGGAATAATAATTTAGTTATAGCTACGTGGGGTGGAGATCTCAAGACGTCGAAGGTCACAAACTATGGAGTAGACATGTGCCAACTTGCATGTCCCTTGCACGTGCCAAGGTATTGCCTTCCGCTTTGTAATAGTTGTGGGAAGGAAGGGACTAGGGAGGGTCTTTATCCCACTCAACATTTAATTATGGAAAACACAACGTTTATGAATATAATATATTCATAGATATGCAATTTTTTTTATAATCATGGATTTCTTTTTTATAATTTTTTTAAGATGCACTTTTCTCAGCTCCAAGTCTTACACTTCTGGTATTCATTGAGAAATTTCAATAGAAGATCCAGTCTTTTGAGGCATTCTCTCGTGGTTTCATCATGCTCCTTAACGAGTAGGATTCCACGTAAAATCTCAAGTATTCAATGTTTATTCTTTCTTGTGTATCGATTCGCTTATGCAACTCTATATTTCAATAATTAATTAATTGATCGTAAAATATTTTTGATCCAATTCGAAAGAGGATTCTTCCCTCTTTCAATTGCTACCCTTAATTGGGCCAGTGCAAACTTTATTGCACCTCGAATTATGAGATCCGAAGTTGACGCTTCGATCGCGTATTCATTCATTTATGGTCGTTGGATCATGGCCAACACAATGAACAAACTCGACTTATTGATATGCTTTGAATCTAATGACTCATCATGTTTGTGTTGGGATTTGGATCACGTGTCTTGATTTGGATCTGATTGTAATGGAACTAGAAGGAACCATCTATGAGGGAGGATATTATATAATCCCTTGTTAGGTTAGGGACCGTTTGATAGAGGAACAAGGGAAATTGACAAGGAGGGATAAGATATTGTTTCTGTTCTGTTGGAAGGAGAGGATAAGGAGGAATATGGAGTTATAAGTGGTAGTTATTTGTTATTCTTTTCTTGGTAGGGGGAGAGGATAAGGAGGGATAATGAGGTTATGTTTGATAAGATTGTTAGATAAATAGTAATTATTTGCATTATTTTTTGGCGGGAGAGGTTTTTGATGGAGGAACAGTGAGAGAAATGGGATTCCTCATTTTTTTACTATAAGACCAAAACATTGACCATTTATGGAGAGAGGAATAAGGAGGGACGAACATCCCCTTAGAGTTTTGAATCATCCCATGTACTACACTCCTTCCCCTTTACTGAGAGAGATCCACTGCCATCAACAAGAATATAACACAGTTACACACGAATCTTGTAAATCATAAATTGTAGTAGTTTCTGCTTGAAAGATATTATGATAAATCATGGATTTACCACTTGTACATTTAATCTTGTCATTGAGACCAATGACATAAACTGTTATAAATTCGAAGAAAGCACTATAATGGGAGGGGGGGGGGGGGAAGTAATGTTGATACATAATAATGATCAATTTTAAAACAAACAACTCAACAAACAAACAACAATATATAAGGATTTGTACATGTTTACTTTATTCAATGGCTATATCGCGTGCTTAACTTGAGCTTGGTTGACACTGGACTTACAAACACTCACTATCAGAAATACTACTGGTGTAGTCCAAATCATTTGCAAGCACACAAACTTACCGGTAATTATCTTCTACACAAGAAGAAATGCTTTCACAGAAAATACCTCAAGGTAGAAATATCATACCAAAGGTTTACCTTTTAAAAGATCTATTTATTCAACAAAGTAAAAACATGCTCAATACCAAGACTATCATTTTTCTATGAAATAAGCAAGGATGTGTGTTTTATTAGCATTATGTTGGGATCACATAAGTGTTAGAAGTTCTTATACAGAAGCATGCATATAAATTTGTTATGTATGATTAAAAATATTAATATTTATATATTATAATAGATACATAAATACATATATTTGTGCTTATGAAAGTGATATCCATATCCACATACATTCTAAAATAGATTAGATATGGACACCATGGAGAATCGACTACCAGATAGTCATTTGCATCTATATGTACAAACTTTGAATCTAAAAACCAAAATTTTATCACTTTTTTTCTAGAATTATCCCGGCAAGTTCTTTCATGACACAACTTGCCCTCCGTCTTCTTAACCTCCTTAAGATCCTCTTAAAAATCTTAAGGGTAATTAATAAGTTATGTAAAACTTTTTCTGAAATGAAATCACCTGCATAGAGAATGACATCTTGTGATATGGTATAAATTATTTTGTCCAAAGTCAAATGATGGGTAGAGAATCTTAAACCTCAAAAGCTTCAATAACACAATGCTTTCCAAAACAATAATAACAAATATCTACATAACTCTCTCTTAATCTTATTAATATATAAGCATCTCACTACCAAGGAAAACTTGTACTATCTAATACTATACCCTTAGTTACATACTCTAATTTTTTAAACTCGATTAAGTGGGGCTCATTGTACTTCAGAGCAAGATCTCGAAAGAAATTATCTAAGGAGATTGATATTACTTATAATTGGATAGTTTAACCAATGTCTCCGCGAGTTAGACATCATGCTCCAACCTTTTAGAGCTCTTCTAAACAAAAAAAAACTCCAAGAGGAGGTTTGACTGCTCTTAACACTAGATTCAACTTATCAAAGAAGTGTAGAGAAGGATCGATAAAACACTGCATGGGGGATCACAATTCCTGAAGAAGATGTTAGGCGAGTTCAATCCAACGTAAGGGATGGACATGATCATCTTTTCCCTTTTTCTTCTAAAGGCTTCCTTGATCAAGCATGCTTACAACCTGTACTAACATGTAGGTTAGGAATCTAACTTTCTCACGAACTTTGGGCCTCACTTTGGGAAATTATCTCGTTCTCCATGCTGAAATAAAAATCCATCTCAACATACCAAGCTGCAAGGTGATCCTAAAGTCAGCCGAGTACCGCTCCGAACTACCTATCTTTGGTCTGCCTATGGCTTCCTGCTGTAGGAAGAGTGATTTCTCCAGGGTGTTGGAGGATAGGGTTAGGGCCTTGCTCTGTGGCTGGAAAGAAAATGCCCTATCCTTAGCTGGTTGTCTTTAGCTTCTTCATTCTGTTGTTGCTGGGGTGCTTCTCTACTGTTCTGCGGGTTCTATCATCCCTTCTGTCGTTGCTAGGTCGGTGGATAAGGTGTGGGCTCTTTCTTCGGTGCTTTGACCACCATGACGTTAATTGGCACGCCATTTGCCTACCAAAAGTGGAGAGTGGGCTGGGTTTGAGGTCTCTAAGCACTCTGCATTGTGCAATGATTGTGTCTTGGACGTGGAGGCTACTCACTGCCGAGAAGTCTATCTGGGCTCTTTACATGAGAAGCAAATATCTGCATACCTCGTCTTTCTGGAATGTGGCTCCGAAGAGAAACAACTTCCCGATTTGGCAGGCTATCTTGGCTGGGCGCGAGTCTACCCGTGGGGTAATCTGCTCCACTCCGAACGATCACTCTTGGACCCCCTCCCCGAAGGGCTTCTCTTTTAGCGAAGCTTTTGACTTAGTATGCCACCAGACTACTAGTGTCCCTTTGGCGGGTGTGGTTTGGAACACCACCTCTGCCCTGAAGCACTTTTGTTTGCTTTTCCATGCCATACTTAACCGTCTCGCGACCATGGATTTATAGGCGAGACATGGCCTCGGGGTGCCTTCTCAGTGCTACCTTCGCGGGCTGAAGCCTGAGTCCCGTGATCATATCTTCATCCACTATAATTTCTCAGCTGATGTCTGGGAACTGGTACTCTCTGGTCTTGGCTTACAACCACCCCCGTGCTACGTGATGGATGTAATTTTGCTTTGGATCTCGACCATTGACGGACCGTACCTAAGGGGCTTATTCTCATCCGCTATTGCTGCTTACTCGTGGGAAAATTTGGAGGGAGCGGAATCAGAGGTGGTCTTCTGGTCACCTCTCCGCGGCTCAAATGGTAGCTCACTCTATCATTCATGACGTCCATTCTCTGGTGATCGCCTATTAGATCCGTATTTTGCCCTCTCGAGTCCCTGATTGAACTTGCCAGTGTTACCGGAGGAGGAATACCTTTATACTTGCTCACAATTTTGTAAAATTCCGTTTTATGTTTGGTAACCCCAAACTTTTAGTTTTTGGATTTATGCGCAATATTATACTGCAATGAAAAGATTTACTTAACAAAAAAAGAAAGAAATCTATCTCAACCGGACATGGGCGTAATTCCTTTTTGCTTTATCGGATCCTTTTCCTTTCCGTTAATGCTACCGATTGGCAAATCCGAATATGCATACGCCGAAATCCCGGAGCAGATGGCCGAAGATTCTATTTCCAATTCCCATCCGTAATGCAAAACCCATATCGATCATTCACATTGCCTCTTCGCCGAAGCGGTTCCGGTCCCCTCGTATTTTCCCCTCCCTCCCTCCCTCCGACTTATGCCCCGATTTTGGCGATGGATTCGACTTGGGGCCGGAGATGGAGCGGACTCATCCTCCTGATCATCGCCGTCGGTGAGCGTTCGCGTCTCTGTTTCTGTTCATCCACTGCTGCTGATCGATTGCTTTGCTTAGAATAGTTGACTCCGAGTTGCTATCTATCGCTGATAGATGTTTATCAGAGGATACTTACGTTCACGGATTGGCCGGATAGTTCATAGGATTGAGTTCGATAAGGGTGATGAATCTGAAATACGTGAAGCAATTTGCGATTACTTTGTCTGTTCTAATGTGTTATGCTGGTAGATGAGGCGTGGAAATGAATCGATGATGAAAGGGTTTAAGGCTGAAAAAGGGATGGGATTAATGCGGGGTCGATGTTCGGAGTTGATTAGGTTGAGTTAGTTGACCGATGCTGTTTCAGTAGGAGGAATTGATTATTCTTCAGTTTGATTTCTGGTAGATTTTTGTACATTAGAAAGAAATTGGTTTTATGTTGTTTGGTTGGGTGGATGAAGAAGATCAAAGCTGAAGCATATCCTTCTTTGTCCCGGTTTCTCCCAGACGCCCATGGAACTCTCACATTTGAAGAATAGGTCATTTATATCCTCACTGACCATCGAACACAAGCATAGTCCGCGTTGGTGTTGTAGAGGAGTTGGCAAGGATATCAAATTAGTAAAGGTCATTTTTTCATGTCCCCCATAAAAAATCTGTCATTCGATTGTCCTGAAAATAGCAATAGAACTCGTAAAAAATCACACGACAATTCAGTTTAACACAAAATCTATTAGACAATAAGCTCAATGGAAAGTCTAGGAACGTAGTGAACTTCGACGAGCTTGAGCTTGGAGGAAAACTTCATGGTTCCAATGGTGGCAATGGGAGAATGAGCACCATTGGCAACCTGAACTGACTTCACAGTGGAAAAGGGGTAAGAGGAAGTCAGCATGCTACCTTCTCTCGTGAGATGAGTAGACACACCAAAATCAATGATCCATGTTGGGGCCGTAGCATTACTACTAAGCTAGCTACTGTACTTGAAGTAGTAGCGAGGTACACAGTAGGAGTAGTCTCACTGGAAGTGGTATCAGTTCTCTGTAGTAGCTGCATCAGGCGTAAGTAATATGTGGTGGAGAGTTGGATTGTTTGTCAATGGGATCCTGATTAGAAAATGCCTATATCACTGTTGCATCGTCGTCATATGCAATGTTGACCTGTGATGTCATGCCAAACTTTGTCGAACATCTCTCATATGGGTAGTTGGTCTTCTGGCAGTGGATACGTGACATGAGACCACAACTAGAGCCATGGTTATGGCCTCCTCAGTAGCTAAAGTGGCCTCCTTGTTCGGATGAAGCAAGATATGCATATGTTAATTTGACTTGAATCCTAACCACTTGTTGGGCTGCTGATGTGGCTGATCTGTATCCTGACTTCTGATTGACTGGGAGGTGTTGGGTCAAGATTGCTGACATATCTGATCTGTGTCATGCCTTCTGATTGGCTGAGAGCTGTTGGGCTAGGATTGCTGACATGTCTGATCTGTGTCCTGCCTTCTGATTGACTGGGAGCTGTTGGGATGGATTGCTGAATACAAATGGTATTCTTCTGTTGCAGTATAAAAGGGGCCCCAGGGCCACCAGATACTGCATCCTCATTCTGATCCTGTTTCTCATCCAATATCCGTACCTTCTCAGTACCCTATGTATTACATTTTTCTCCATATAGTGAAATCGATCGCCGCCGCCCAAGGACGTAGCCCATTCACGGGTGAACCTTGTAAATCCTTGTGTTTGCGTCTTGTTTGTTTGATCGTGTTTGTGCGTGTTTGCTTCCGCGATTCGCAACAAACTGGTATAAGAGCTTCAGGTTCCGTCAGGATCATCCAGCAAGATGGTATCACACAATCTGAAGATCGAGAAATTCACGGGGAAGAATGGATTCAGTCTATGGCAGATCAAGATGCACGCCCTTCTGAAGCAGCATGGCATCTGGGCACCGTTAGATCAAGAGCGGGCGAAGGTACTCGAGCCGTCCGAGTTGATGGTGCAGGAAGAGAAGGCGCACTCGACGATCATGCTATGTTTGGCGGACGAGATTATCGCGGAGGTTGCTGATGAGGATTCCGCGGCTGATCTGTGGTTGAGACTGGAAAGTCTATATATAACGAAGTCTCTGACCAACAAGTTGCTCTTGAAGCAACGCATGTTCTCTCTCCGCATGCATGAAGGACATCTCTTAAAGAACATCTAGATCGCTTAAATACATTATTGATGGATTTAAGAAACGTAGATGTTAAGATTGAAGATGAGGATGCTGCCTTGATTTTATTCGTTTCTCTTCCATTATCATTTGAGAATTTTGTTCAATCATTCATTGTGGGAAGAGAATCCATAACCTTAGAGGAAGTTCGCGCGAGTCTGTATACACGTGAACTTCGACATATGGCTATTGGGATGCAAGACTCTAATGCTGCAGGTTTGGTTATGACTCATGAGAAGAGACGTACCAGTTCTGACTACACAAAGAATGGAAAGCAGAGGTCCAAGAATTACAATGCTAGGGACATCTACAATTACTGCAAGGAACCCGGACATTGGAAGACTGTCTGTCCAAAAAAGGCCACAATTGTTGTAGTGGCTCAAAGTGGTAGAGATTCTGAAGATGATTTCGTTCTCACCGTCACGGATCAGAAGACGACGGATAACACATGGATTCTTGATTCAGGTTGTTCCTACCATATGACTCATAATGAAGATTGGTTCTGCACCTATGAGAAGATAGATGGTGGAAACGTCATCACATGGAGTAATACAGCGTGCAAGATTGTAGGGATCGGCTCTGTAAAGATCAAGATGCATGATGGAGTTGTGAGGACTGTGACAGAAGTGTGACATGTTCCTGATCTGAGGAAGAACCTGATATCTCTTGGAGTCTTGGACTCTAAAGGATACATGTATAACGCTGAAGGTGGAGTCATGCAGGTTGACAAAGCTGTGATTGTTGTCATCAAGGGCAACAAGCAGAAGACCTTATATGTCTTGCAAGGGTCTACAGTTCCTGAGAGTAAGTTCAAGTGTTGTTTGGACTTGCTCAATATCGACAGTTGGCAGTAGCCCCATGGAGGGGTTGGCGGGGACTCGGTGAAGCTTGGCAAAGCTTCTCTGAGGAGAAATTTCAAGGTGAATATTGTTTATAATTCATTGATTCGTGTTATCTGAATTTCAAGTGGTGAATTATAGTAGTGGTCAATTCTGCTATATGAGAATTCAACCCCGGTGGAGTCTAACGGTGGTTAATTCTGCTAGTGGAGAATTCAACTCATGGTGGAGTAATAGTGGTAGTTTATTATACTATATGAGTTTTCAATTCCAGGTGGAGATTGTTAATTTGACTTGAATCCTAACCATTTGTTGGGCTGCTGATGTGGCTGATCTGTATCCTGACTTCTGATTGGCTGAGAGGTGTTGGGTTAGGATTGCTGACACATCTGATCTGTGTCCTGCCTTCTGATTGGCTGAGAGCTGTTGGGCTAGGATTGCTGACATGTCTGATCTGTGTCCTGCCTTCTGATTGGCTGGGAGCTGTTGGGATGGATTACTGAATACAAATGGTATTCTTCTGTTGCAGTATAAAAGGGGCCCCAGGGCCACTAGATACTGCATCCTCATTCTGATCCTGTTTCTCATCCCATATCCGTACCTTCTCAGTATCCTATGTATTACATTTTTCTCCGACTTAATAGTTTTTTTGAGAAAAGATGGGATGCGACTCCTTTAGAGATCCAATCAAAAAATATATTATAAATAAATTACATCTGCCATGTATCAAAAAGGGCTCTGGCATGATCCAATACATTTTTAACGTAAAATCTCCCTCCCATGAAGACACGTGCCTTTCTGGCCATCCACAGTGCCCAAAGTATTGCGCAAGCTTTCACTCGCTCATCTTCCGAACGTGTCTAGTCTTTTCCAAGCTAGGCCTCAAAAGAATCTTTATCACCCCACTGGATACCTAGAATGTTCGCAATTCTCCATATCTCCATTAAACCGGGACAAAAAAAATGATCGACATTTTCTACACCTCCATCACATCTCCCACAACCCTCCACTTGGGGGGAAAATCTGGCTCTTTGTGCACATGTCACAATACATTCTCGTTTCAGTAGTCATAAAAAATCCTTCACGCTTGTGGGTATCCTCTATCTCCATATCCTAGCTCAATCTCGAGAAGTCTCTAAATCCATCCAAGAAGGTGAGGAAGAAATCACCTTGTAGGCCTTCTTGACTGTGAAACTCTCCTCTCTAATACCACGAATCTCTTCCTTCCGAAGGACCTTTAAGCCGTGCCAATCTCCCTGAAAAACACAGATTCTCCTCAACTCTCTGATTCGATAGATTGCTCATGAAAATAGGAGCCAAGAACCATCTGACCACACATATGCAATGCAAGCATCTCTGTCTACATCTAGAGAAAAATTTTGGGATATAGGTCACATAAAGCACCCTCCTCAGACCAGTCATCTCTCTAAAAGTGAAAACCACGTTCGTGCTTAGAAGAGGCCTCAACAAATCTGCCAAGGTTGGTAGGATGAAACAGATACCCTGCCAAAAGGTAGATGGTGAAGACATAACATCATATGTGACACATTGTAGATAGATCTCACTAACCTAGAAAGCATGCCACTCCCGCCTCCCCAGATTTTCATCACCTACTTCACAAGTATGCCTTGCTCATATTATCTAATTGTAACAACCTTAACCCTTCTTTAGTCGGTGTAGTCACCACCGACCGCTCCACTAGTGTGAGGCCCTTACGATCCCGGGTCGAAGACCAAAAGAAGCATCACATCGAAGTCTCCAATCTCCTACAAATGCCCACGGGTACCACTCTTGTAGATCGGAAAAAATGGATCGCCACAAGGACCACCTATATCATAATCAACCTCCCTCCCCTCTAAAGATACAAAAATTTCCAACCAGCTGACTTCTTTTCAAACTTTTCCACAATCAATAACCGGTCAACTTGGCTAAGTCTTCCACACATCAGTGACAAGCTAAGATAATTAATTGGTAGGCTTTTCTGCACTGTAACCTGCACAACCCAATTCCTCATTTGGGGCAAGGTTAAATGGGATAAAGGCAGACTTTGCACCATTAACCTTCAACTTTGACAACTCACTAAAAATATCTAGCACTGCTTTGACCGCCTTACATTCTGCCACGCCTCCCTCAATGAAGAAAATGGTATCATTTGCGTACTGCAAAATCGGTACCGAGATATCCTTCCTGGAATAGACATTGAAGAAGCCCCCAACTTGTGCCAGTCTTAACATGACTGTCAAACCATATGTCGCTAGAACAAATAAAAGGAGAGCCAAGGGACATCCCTGTCGCACTCCCCTCTATGGTTGAAAGAAACCACCTTCCTGCTTCCCATTAACAAGCACCGAAAGCGATGCAATGGTAATCCATATCTTCATCCACTATAACTTCCTAATAGTTGTCCCCAATCCATGACTCACAGTCCTAGTCCGCTTCCTTTAGAGGCTCCTTTGTTAAAATTGATTTCCTCCCTATGATCCGATGAACACTTGGAAAGGTCGATATCATAATACATAATTATCTACACCCTTGAGCTTGATAGAAGTCCACTGCATCTAGGGCTGGCTATCGAGCCGAGCCAGGGCTGGGCTCGGGCTCGATAAGCCCAACTGGGCTCGGGCTCGATCGAGCCCAGCCGAGCTGGCTCGTGCTCGAGCTCGGTGGGCTCGAGCCCTTATCGAGCCAGCTCGGGCTCGATAAGTCTTGAGCCGAGCTCTTTATCGAGCCCGAGCCTCTTATCGAGCCTGGTCTGGGCTCGAGCCTATTCAGGCTCATTAAGGAAATAGGTGTTTTTTTAGTGAAAAAGTGTTATGCCTGGGCTCGAACCCGAGACCTCCTTTTTAAAGATCGTCCACCTTACCAGTAGGCCACCATCCAAGTTGTGTATAATAGTTAAATTATAATATATATTGTAACATTCTGCTTGTTAATAAAAAAGAAAAAAAATACTAAATATCTAACTATAATCTAGATTAACATAGATAAAAGGTAGAAAATCCAAGTCTACAACATAGTCCAAGTTACATAAACAACATAAACACATAATCCACCATTAACGATGTTAAAACTAATACAAATAAAAATAAAAATCATTGTAGTTTCACAAATAGAATATATTATATCTTTATATTCCTTATCGGGCCCGTTATTGAGTTATCGAGCTGAGCAAGGCTCGGCTCGGGCTCGGCTCAATAAGCTATCGAGCCCAAAAATCTGGCTCGGGCTCAGCTCAATAGCTTAATGAGCCAAGCTCACGATCCCTTATCGAGCCGAACCCGAGCCTGGCTCATCGAGCCGTGACTCAATAGCCAGCCCTAACTGCATCACTACAAAGGATGTAGAAAATTAGGGTTTTGTCCCAGTATAGGTCATGTCCATGTAGAAAATTAGGGTTTTTCCTAGGGTTTCTGCAAGGCGTTTGTAGAAATTTAAACAGTCATGAAATCAGGACATGAAGCCCTAATAACCACGATTTGATGGTCTAGTTATGGTTTGCAACAGGAGAATCACGGTTACCGTACAAGGCGACGGAGAGCACGGTTATAGATGATGATGTATGGCATGAAACTCACTCTTCGGTGATGGCCTAACGACGTTGGAACCACTTCGATGGTAGTTAGATGGCATTGGAGGCATGGCTGCTATGGTCCGATAATAACCTAGCAGCGATGGATTCACCTTGATGGTGGTTGGATGGCTATAGAGGCGTGTCTACTATGGTTGCCTGCCTGCGATGGAGGCCTATAGGTAGTAAGCCCGATGATAGCACCTAGTGATGATGTCTGAGAGAGACCGCACACAAGTGGCCCTGTGCCAAGGCCCTAAATGTCGGTTTTGGTCACCATTTTGGTATCGACCGAAATAGAATTTCGGTGGAATTTCGACCGGAATTTCGATCATTTTTTGTACTAGGACCCCCATATTTCGGTCATTTCGATCATTTCGGTCGAATTTCGATTTCGACTGGATATCGATATTCGACAGAAATTCGATCGAATTTCGCTGAAATTTGAGGCCATGCCTGTGCAAGCAACACCAAGGCCTCGACTATAGCAATGTGGGTTGATGGCGTCAACAATCGACGAGAGGCTGGAGACGACGATTAGTAGTGGCGGTGGGAGTTTCAGGTACAATCCCTGGTTTAGGATCGTTGCTCTTATATCGTGCGTAGATTAATGAGAATAAATGGAATTTCTTATTGAAAGGGTTTAATAATTCTTATATATTGTGAAACGGTGAAACCCTAGAGAAATCATAAGATAAAATTACATAAAGACCCTGGAGGGGCTACATTACTCAATAAAGAGATACAACAACAAGAAAGCATTTTCCCACATTAAGTAGGGTCGATTACATGGATTCTTTGCCTCACTCGGATCTATCTTGGGCCATTCTCGGGCTTAGATCAAAAAAACTAAGAACCCTATGGATAATCTCATTCCAACAATTCTCGGGCCTTCCTCTTCCTCTCCGAGCTTGCTCAAAATCTCAAAACTCGCATCTCCTATCTGGCGCATCACCCGACCTCCTTTGCAAATAGCCAAACCACCTTACATGGTTTTCCCGTATCTTATCCTCGATCGGAGCTGTACCAACTTTTCTTCTGATTACATCATTCCGAATATGATCTTTATGTGTATGTCTACACATCCACCTTAGCATTTTCATTTTTGCTAATGCCATTCTCTGCACATGTCTATGGTTCACATGCGAACATTATGATCCACAGAGTATAGCAAGTCTCACGACTGCTTTGTAAAAATTTTCATTGTTTTTCAAATGAATTTTCTTACCACATAAAATAGTAGAGGCTTCTCTCCACTTTAGACAACCTGCATTTATTCTGTGAGTAACATCTCCATCAATTTCCCCATCATGTTGCAAAATAGATCCCAAGTATCTAAAATTATCTTTCTTTTGAATGTTATCGTCACCAATCTTCACCTCGATTCTTTCACCATTGCTTCCATCAAAAGTGTACTCCATATGTTCAGTCTTAACACTACTTGTACAAAATCCTTTAGTCTCTAATGCATGTCTCTAGACCTCAAGCTTCTCATTTACACCATCTCTAGTCTCATCAATCGGCACACTATCATCAACAAATAAGTAACAAAATAACTTTAATACCATAATTTTTTGAAGCCAGCTCTAATATAAATGCTAATTACCTAATAGTTATTAACTCCAAAGCATTTTTCAAGATTTTTAAAAATAAGTTAAGATGGCCTACATTCTCCCGACCGTCAGAGCATGAGGACAAGAGGCATCTGTGTCTTATAAAAATCTGGTCCTTTGCCTGCTCGTAATAATCTGCCCGTGTTGCGGAAGTCAGAATGATTCGTATCCTCGAAGGGGCCTTCTAATTCCATAATAATGTACAGTCTGTTGCACGCATACCTGGATAAAAAACTGGCAAGTGAAGATCACATTGTATGTTTTTTTTAAAGAGAAACTTTCCATCCGGCCAACTCTAGTATCTTGACCAACACCTTGCCCTTCAGTAACAGTCATAAACTCCGATATCTTTTTGATCCGACGCAGAGCGGAAACATGGGTCCAAACCCTATAAGACCATGTATTGATCACCATATAAATATTAAATTGCAGGGACATAAATGTTGTTGATGCAGTACGGCGGACATAAGTCTGGAAATTCCTACATTATCTTGGTAGGCTTATCATGCAGAGGTGCATTCAATAAAAAGGATCCATGCTGAAAGAAGATTAATTCTCTAAATATGCAAAGATAGAACATTAAATATCCTATCCCCTAATTACCACAGACTAGATTAAAACAATAACAATAATTTCCCCACTCAAACTTTACATATGGAAGTATCGAGTCCCTAAACTAAAATCATGAAACCAGTACAACCCATTGTGATACCCCTTTTTTCATTTTAAAAAATGATTTATCTTTTTTTTTGTTTGACCTATATTGTTGATCGAACATGTGACTTGTGTTCTCATTTAGGTTGAATCTATTGAATTTAGTACTATCTATAGCATACCGATGCACTTGGTTTCCACTAATGATTTGGCATCGTTTCATATTATTAAATTTCTTCATGGAAATTTTTGCACTGACATCTGGCAGCTATTTCTGTATTAAGTTAAATTATTGATCAGATGCTTGAGTCATATCATGAAGCACGTATCTGGCATTGCTTAATTTTGCGATATCATATCAGTTTACATATAATTGCAATAAATAGATTTATTACTTGGGTTTTATCATTTGTGCCCCTATGAGATATTGCAATATCAGTTATACCCCCCTTTTGGAATCAGCTGTGCCCTTACCTTCTTGCAAAATTCACAGTTCTACCCCACTGTTAAGGTAAAGGACATAACTGATATTACAAAAGGGCGGAACTGTGAATTTTGCAAGAAGGTAGGGGCACAACTGATATTCCAAAACAAGGAGGGACATAACTGATATTTCAATATCTCAGAGGGGCTCAAATGATAAAAACCCTTATTACTTTATAGTTGTTTTGTTGACCTATTATAAAGGAAATGTTATATATATTTTGTTTGACAATGACCTGACCATTAAATTACTAATCCTATGCAGTTTCTCCCTCATGCATACTAAGCTTCCCTCAAAATGATTATCTGCACTGTGAACGTGTCGTTAGCGATTGGGCAGAAATCTCATTGGAAACTGAAGGTCATGAGGACAAATCGATTCTCAAGGATATGCTGTTCTTTCTACATGTTCCCAGAACTGGAGGACGCTCGTATTATTTCTGGTGCGCTTACTGTTGGTACTTTTCCTCCTGTTCTACTTCTTCTAGTTTGTCAGCAAATACCTGTTACATCAATGGTCTGCAGTTTCTTGCAAAATTTGTATAAAAAGGATCAGCTGTGCCCCCGATCATATGACAAACTTCGTTTCAATCCCAGGTAAGCTTCCTTTAATTTGATGACAAACTAGCAAACAAGTTTAGTAACATTTAAGAGGCCATATTTCTAAGGTTTTTTAACATAAACAAACCTGTAAACTTGTAATATTACACGACTCCTCCCACAACTATATTTACAAGAATGCTCCTATACTCTTCTCCCTTTTAAAAAAATATCCTCATATTAGTGCGTCATTACTAACATTGTAAAAAGTGTTTTTTAATAAAAAAATATTTTTTGCTAACCATCCTCTATTTGCCTATTTCCTTGCTATCATCTCCTTTTTCATTTTCAGCCACCACCACTTTCTCCACTAAATTTCTCTAGTAATTTGGCAGCCCATCTTCCTATGATTGTTGCTACCTCACCAATGACCTTCATAATTAACCAATCGCTGATAGCTCCAACAACTGGGGCATGTGCTTGCCAAACCATCTGCTACTACCATGAGCCCAACTACCCTCTTCTTCACACTAGGTTTGAAGGTTGATGTAAGTCCATGTCTTCCGACATGGTTGTTCCTCGCTCTCAAGGAGGTATGGGAGGTCATAGATGGTCGCTAAGAAGGTTGCCGGTGAGGGAAAAATGGTTGTAGGAAGACGAGTTGCATACTTACTATTGAGGTATAAAAGATGGAAAAATGGTTGTGGTCAATTGATGAGAGGAGGATGATAATAAGGAAACAAAAAACCGAAGATGGTAAATGATTATTTTCCAGCTTTTTACGAAATATGTTTTTTTGAAAGAAAAAAGGACGTCCACTACAGGTATGTGCCCAAAAACTTCACCATTAATTTCACAAGAGTACAAGTACAAGGTTATGGATAGCCCAAAATAATTACACGACTTCACTCGCAACCAACATCTTAGCATGCACAATTACATTTTCCATCATAAAAACCATGACACCAAATTTCGATGAATTTCAGCCAAATTTCGGTTTCAACAGGTTACTGAAATTCGATCGAAATGGCTGAAATGACTAAAATATGGCGGGTCCTAGTACAAAAAATGTCCGAAATGATCGAAACTTGGTCGAATTTCGACCGAAATTCGATCGAAATTTCGTTTCGGTTGGTCACCGAAGTGGTGACCGAAACCAACATTTAGAGCCTTGATAAAAACGTTCATTACCACCCCATTTCTTGCCAACCATAAGGCCCACACAACAATGCGAATACTAGTTCTCACATACTCTAGGCCTTGCCAACCAGAACTAATTCATTCACAAAAGCTCGTAGCGCAATCCGTCGTAATCTATGTGTTGCCAAATCTCGCCTAAACGTCCATGGAGCTTGCAGAAGAAAAGAAAAGGTGGTCCACATCCTCAGTATACTCAAAGTAATGGGTACAAGTAGAGACCGTGTTCAGAAAAATACATGCATGACTTGCCCCTATCATCAATTGACCACGTCTCATAATCTAGAGAAACACCTTCACCTGAACAAGGATCTTCCATTACCATAACCTCTTGCAGTCCTCCCATCAAGGAGCTATGCCATACCAACTGATATTCTACCATCAAACCAGCTCCAACAATCACGCTCCTGTGGTGGACCCTCCTAAATCTCCATCAAGTCTAAAAGATCACCCAACCGTTGGTCTGAGAGGTCAGTCTGGGAGGATGGAAGAAGAATGTCCCGTCCCAAGTGTCAGCAACAGTAGCGTCCGAAGCAATTGCAATGCCATTGTATGGGGTAATATCTCTCCCATGACCCCCTTCATCTAATCGTCGCGTAAAAAACGAGTGTCTCCCATCATCTAAGCAGGTCTCAAGAAATGATACACATCTTGTAGCTAAGATAGATCTCAAGAAAGATTGCACATCTTGTACCACTGCACATATTCCCTGCTAGATTGGGATGGTACAAATCCAAGCTCCCCTTGAACAGATAAGGTTTTATATGACCTGTAACCTTACGAATAAAGGTACAAACTACGCTGTCGCAATTGGCCCAAACCTGGGTTATCCACTTGCACTTCAAAGCCTTGTTCATCTCCTCCAGGATGTGACACAAAGTCTCCATGCTCCTTGGACATAGTAATTGTTCCCCAGTAAATCAGAAACAACCCCTTGGAATCACTAGAGGAACAAAAACATCTCATAATGATTTCAAGTCTATTCCAAATGTCAGTGGGGAGAAGCCTAAATGAGAGGAAAAAGACAAATAACCGATATGATCGACTTCAACAACAACAATATGCAGCCTCTACTAGATAGGCACGCTACCTTCCATCAATCGAGCTTCTTCTTTGTCCTACCAATTAGAGGCAGTTAATTAGTCTAGGTTAACCTCCCACCCTCCAATGGAGACAAAAGGTATCACAAAGTCCTTTAGAAAAGGTATCGCAAAGGCAACTCGGCATGTGGTGATTTCAGCCACTTTGAACTCATTACAATCTCCCCCTTGCTCAAGCCAATTGGCAAAAATTCATATTTGGATCTGTTAAGCCTCTAACCGGAAACTGCACCAAAGAGATCTAGAACCACCGACACCCCCATATCAGCTATCCGAACCACCTTCAAAAAAGTTACACCAAGGGTAGGGCCTGGTATTCACGTAATATTACAAGTTTACAGGGGTATATATGTTTAAACTCCTATTGCTAAAAAAGCTTTGTGAAAGTTAGTTACTGTCGTCGTGCTAAAAAACTTTGTGAAAGTTAGTTGTTGTCTTCGTGCCCTTTGTTTATTCTTTGTAGTTCTTTTGCACAAGCTTAATAATACACACCCTTATTTACTGAAACTAGCTGTTTGGTTGAGCTAATGCGTATTTCCTACAGCAAATCGAAGTGCAAGCTCATTGTCACCCATGATGACTACAGTTTTATGTCCAAGCTTCCCAAAGAGAGGACATCTGTAGTAACCATACTCAGAAATCCAGTGGATCGTGTCTTTAGCACGTATGAGTTTGCTATGGAAGTTGCTGCTAGATTTCTTGTGCATCCAAACTTAACTTCAGCAGTGCAAATGTCCATCCGTATACGCCCCAAAGCTCGTGTAGTAAGTACATTGGACATATGGCCATGGAAGTACTTGGTTCCGTGGATGAGAGAAGATCTTTTTGCTCGGGTAAAGCTCCCTTGTAAGCTTTGCACTGTTTAGTTTTATGTCTCTTTTTATTCACCTGTAACTAGTTTATGCGTGAAAATAAGATCTGGCAGTTAGATTTGCAGCTACTTTTGCATTTGTCTCTTGAAATTACATTATTTTGACAGAGGGATGCAAGGAAACAAAAGATTCCACTTATAGCAGGAAATGGAAATCCTTATGACATGGAGGAAGTTGTTATGCCACTTCAGGACTTCATCAATGAACCCATAGCTCATGAAATTGTACACAATGGAGCTACTTTTCAGGTTTGCAAATTTACACCCAACATAAAAGTTTGTTCTTGATTCTGGTCATCGAAGAGGTCGAAAGTTGTGCATCTTACCTGTTGTGATCTGCTTTTTTCCCCTACTTCAATTGATCATGCAATGTCCTATTTCTTGGGCTCTCTCATGTGAATTTTCTTGGAGAATATTGAGTTTCAGGGGGACTCTGCACTGCAGCTCCTTGAATGTTGAACTTTGCTTCCTAACAGCTTTTATTGTTGTTACGGATACATTTTTGGACTGTTTTATGCATATATGCTGCAACCGAGCTATCGAAATCATTTTTTTTGTGGAATTTAATTGTCCCTATGATGCTTATTCCTAACTATGTTCTATGTTTGGTTTCTCCTATGGATATGCCGAGGCAAAATGGATTGGGGTAATCTAAGGCCATATTCCATAATTATCCCCAGTGATCTTTGTCACGTGATATGCTTCCATTCAATTGAAACAGTTCATAATGCCGTGCATCTTTCTTAGTTAGTCATCAAAACATTGAACAAGTTTGGTCAACTGACCAGAAGTTGTATTGTAAATATTTATTTCTCATTGTTTGGTTACATCTTATACCAGTGAACTACTAAGCTCTGGGGAAAATGTACATACTCACGTGTTGCACAAAAGTCATACACGCCGGGTGCTAATTGTAAAAGGAAAAAAAATAAGCTTTCTGATTTTTAGTGAAAGATACATGTAAAGTTCCCTATTTACCTGTCTCATCAACTATGAGTTACTTTTCAGAAAAAAATGAAGAAAGATATTCTATTTGACTCCGGAAAATTTGAAAACCACTGCTCATATATCACAAATTAAGCAAAGTGTAAGTTTTCGTTGTAAGAAATGCACGATTAAAAAAGAAATGTGTATTTCATTGCGGATCAAGGTCATCCTTTGACAACTAGGGCTAAGAAGACTACTAACCAAGGAGAGGTGGTTAAAATTGTGCTTGGACAACGATCACAATTGTTCCTATGGTGGAGATTGAGATGGTGGAGCACCTCTTCCTTGCTTGTGGAAGGTGAAAGATACATGGTTTGCATTGGGTCTTGGGTCACTGGATGCTTTGAGCCCCAAAGGTTTATGGTAATCCCTCTACCAGGCACAGTTTCACCCAACAAAGATCCATTTTTCTCATTTGTAGTCCTCTGGCCACTTTGGCTCACCTGAAAAGGTGCAACCTTTTCGACGGAGAGTTTTTATGTAGAAATATGATAAACCTTGAGTCTTGGATTTTGTAGTATGTTTGTTTGGTCAATATATTTGGGTCAAACTCCATTGTGTGTCTTCCCCATTTTTGCCCCCAAAGAATAAAATAAGAAAGAAATGAAAAAGGAAAAAAAGATGAAAATGTAAGCAAAGTTAGTTCTACGTGTCATTTGATAATGCCCCATCTCAATCCGTTATGCAACTTAAATTGTAAATATGAGTACTTCACAAATTTTAGCATCAATGCAGTGGAAGTTCCCTTGACATTTGTCAACTGTTGAGATATTATTTATCTTTCCATAGTTCTATCTATTTTCTTTTCTTTCGGTCTTTATTATGTAATTTGATCAAACAAGTTTCTCCTCATACAAGAGAACCTTAGGACCTCATGAATGATCAATCATTCTTTTCTCTCCACATGGTATCAAAGCGATGATCTTAGACCGGAGTTCTCGTACCCTAGAACCCTACCCCACCCGCCTCTCTCCACTTGTGTTGGCTATTTTAAATTGTTTACACAGATCATGGGGTGGATTTCTTCACATTCTTCCCATGTCTTGTGTTTGGACACTACACTCGACCAATCTACATATTGTGCAGACTGCAAAATAGAGATGTAGATTATCACCTACGTGCACAATTTTGATGCATATATAGTTGAGCACTGGCTCAAGCCGCACAACTAGAAGTCGTGGCTGGGAAGGTCTATCATGGGGTAAAGCAAGTGATGGTCTATGTGGATATTCATCACGTTCTAGGTTCTACAGATATTCACTTACTACTACCCAACATCTCAATCATGTGGTCCATGGGCCATTGATGAGGAGGTTCTTGTCGCAGATTGAGTCAAAGTACTTACAT
Source organism: Ottelia alismoides (assembly GCA_037367405.1). Taxonomy (NCBI): domain Eukaryota; kingdom Viridiplantae; phylum Streptophyta; class Magnoliopsida; order Alismatales; family Hydrocharitaceae; genus Ottelia; species Ottelia alismoides. The sequence continues at coordinate 125,982 of JAZKJV010011351.1, read as the reverse complement.
GGCAATGAGAACAATGGGCAAAAGGGATACTGCAGTGTAGAGTGTATGCATGTTCCTACAAAACAGTTTGGAATTTACCTAGAGAAAACTACTTTACGTAGCAGCTTCTGTGACATGCATTAGAGAGGTATTGGGATGATAATAGATGAATGCAGGGAAGACCGTATCGTGATATATCGCCGATATATTGGTATCGAGAGGTAAGGGATATCGATATCAGGGTGCATATCTATTTACATGGATATCAGCGATATATGATCGATATATCGACGATATATTGCCATATCAACCAAAAATGACTGGATTCGATACAAAAAATCTTGGATATTGATCGATATCGTCGAAATTTTGTCGATATCTATATATTGATGAATAATACCCTTGTAAGCTTGTTTTCACTACTTATTTTGCTACTCCTATTCTGGTAGGGTAGTATCTTTGTTTGGTCAATATATTTGGGTCAATATATGGAAGTATGTTTGTTTGGTCAATATATTTGGGTCAAATTCCATTGTGTGTCTTCCCCATTTTTGCCCCAAAGAATCAAATAAGAAAGAAATGAAAAAGGAAAAAAGGAGGAAAATGTAAGCAAAGTTAGTTCTACGTGTCATTTGATAATGCCCCCATCTCAATCCGTTATGCAACTTAAATTGTAAATATGAATCCTTCACAAATTTTAGCATCAATGCAATGGAAGTTCCCTTGACATTTATCAACTGTTGAGATATTATTTACCTTTCCATAGTTCTATCTATTTTCTTTTCTTTCAGTCTTTATTATGTAATTTGATCAAACAAGTTTCTCCTCATACTAGAGAACCTTAGGACCTCATGAATGATCAATCATTCTTTTCTCTCCACATGGTATCGAAGCGATGATCTTAGATCAGAGTTCTCGTACCCTAGAACCCTACCCCACCCGCCACTCTCCACTTGTGTTGGCTATTTGAAATTGTTTACACAGATCATGGGGTGGATTTCTTCACATTCTTCCCATGTCTTGTGTTTGGATACTACACTCGACCAAACTACATATTGTGCAGACCGCAGAGTAGAGATGTAGATTATCACCTACGTGCACAATTTTGATGCATATATAGTTGAGCACTGGCTCAAGCCGCTCAACTAGAAGCGGTGGCTGGGAAGGTCTATCATGGGGTAAAGCAAGTGATGGTCTATGTGGATATTCATCACGTTCTAGGTTCTACAGATCTTCACTTACTACTACCCAACATCTTAATCATGTGGTCCATGGGCCATTGATGAGGAGGTTCTTGTCGCAGATTGAGTCGAAGTACTTACATGGCAATGAGAACAATGGACAATAGGGATACTGCAGTGTAGAGTGTATACATGTTCCTACAAAACAGTTTGGAATTTACCTAGAGAAAACTACATTACGTAGCAGCTTCTGTGACATGCATTAGGGAGGTATTGGGATGATAATAGATGAATGCAGGGAAGACCGTATCGCGATATATCACCGATATATTAGTACCGAGAGGCAAGGGATATCGATATCAGGGTGCATATCTATTTACATGGATATCATCGATATATGATTGATATATCGACGATATATTGCCATATCAACCAAAAATGACTGGATTCAGTACAAAAATTCTTGGATATTGAACGATATCATAGAAATTTTATCGATATCTATATATTGATGAATAATACCCTTGTAAGCTTGTTTTCACTACTTATTTTGCTACTCCTAATCTGGTAGGGTACGATGCGACGAGGAGTGCATACAATGGTTCTTCAACGTGGTGGTGTCCAATCGATTTTAATTCATCTTCTTTCCCTTTCGAAAATATTATTATGAATTACGTATCTTTTTAAAAATGCTATTATGCTCTTTATCTATTTGGTTTCCAAAAATAGCTCAAACATTTTGTTTATGCATAATATGTGATACAATATAAGTTTTGGATGAACTCCATTTCCAATATCTATAAGTCAACAATCAATATTAACAATGATATGCACGATATGACATATATGCACAATATAAGGGTCATAGATGATCGATATGTGTGATATAAGTGTTTATTTATAAGTTATTTAGTGTTATGAGAACTTGGATGGACTACATTTCCGACATCTACAAGTTAGCATTCAACAGTAACAACGATATATTCGATATGACTAATATATGCGATATTAGGGTCATAGATGATCGATATGTGTGATATAAGAGTACATTTGTAATTTATTTAGTGCTCTAAGAACTTGGACGAACTCTTTTTCCAATATCTATAGGTTAACAATTAACAGTACCGGCGATATGTTAGATATTACCGATATGTGCGATATAAGGATCATAGATGAACTATATGTGTTATCTATGTTAAGATAATTACGTATGTTTCACTGTCTATTTTATGTTATTATCTTTTCTTAGGACTTAGCATGTAATTAACTCAAGGGCTTTTCTCCTATATAAGAGAGCCCTCGGTCTATTCTAATGTATGAACAACGTTTCTCCCAACATGGTATCAGAGCAACGGTCCTAGACCGGGTTTCCTTTATCCCACCCAAAACCCTAAGCCTACACCCCCCTGGGTTGCCGCCGCCCACAACCAATGCCGTCGCCGCCGTTGGAAGTGCCCCCAACCCAGCCTGCACTCGCCGCCTGCGCTCCAGTGCCGCTGCGGCCTCCGGATCCGCACTAAGGTGCCCGGACCGCCGTTGGGGGCGGCGCAACCCATCGGAGCCGCCACCGAACGGTCTGGGGGTTCGTGCACTGCCCTAGGCGCATCGAAACTGCTGCTGCACATGTTCTTTCGGAGTGTTTGGTGACTCCGATCTTCCACTAGAGGGCCCAAAGGTTCACGGGGAGATAGGGATGGTTGTATGAGTCTACACATGCAACCTATCTCTTCTATGGATTTGTAGACAAAGTAATTTCTAGTTATCACTCAGTCGTTCCGTGCTTCATGGCTTATTCGTACCATGTTAGAGAACAAGGGTGACGTTTTCTCCTCTTCGGGTGCCTTCAAAGGCCCAACCCCAATTGTAAAGATGGATGAGACCAACTATGAGCTTTGGTCCATGCAGTTTCGTACCCTCATGCAGTGCCACAATAAAGGGCACATATTGACAGACTTCGAGCTGACGGACAAGACTGGGGCAAATGCCACATAGAAACAAGATGATGCTTACGCATGTATATGGCTTTCCGGGACACTGACTACGCCAATGATATCGTGAATCAGCCAACTGCGAAGGCGATGTGGGACATACTGGCAGATACATATGGCCAGTCGAAAAATGAAAGCAAGATACTTCAATTGCAGTTCGATATCTTCTTGACCAAATAGAATGGTCGCCCTCTCCATGCTCATTTCTCTCACCTGCAGGGTATGTTTGAGAGACTACACAGTTTCATGCCCATCACCACCAGCACGGAGCAACAACATGTATATCGAAATGCTACGATGACCGGAGTTTTTCTATCCTCTCTTGATCCTAAGTATGATACAGCTCGTACTCAACTTCTGACTGGAGAGACTATTCTACCAATGGAAGAGGTCTATAAGCGCCTGAGCAGGATCACTACTTTAGCGAGCACTGCGCCAACTACTCCTTCGGCTATGGATGCTACTAGAGGCAGAGGCGGATCATCTCACTTTCGAGGTCGTGGACCTCGTGGTCGAGGGGGTAGCAGACATCGTGGCCTGTGTACTCATTGCCATCGTCTAGATCACTCTGAGGAGACATGCTTCCATAAGAATGGGTATCCAGCTTCAGTACAAGTTGCGGAACAGACTGAGGCTTCTGCCGCACCTACTTCAGATACTCACCTTGATGACATTGTATCCAGGCTTCGTGAGATGATGACCACTCCAGCATCTTCGTCTCCAGGTTCCACAGAGGCTGCAGCATCCGCCAAAGCGTCATCTAGCTCTTCAGGTACTCACTATGTGTTCACCAGTAGTTTCTGTTCGGACCTGACATATTGGATTATGGACTCCGGGGCATCCCATCATATGTGTGGCGACTGGCGATAGAATGCAATTTACTACCTATAGAGCCCTTTCACCTGGCAGATCAGTTGTTATTGCCAATGGGGTTCGCTCGCCCATTGTTGGTCAGGGGGAGATAACTCTAGCGCCTTCTCTCAGTCTTCAGAATGTCTTACATGCACATGATTTTCAGATGAATATGTTGTTAACTAGTCAACTTACAAAAGATCTCCATTGTCGTGCCATTTTTGATCCATCTTCTTTTGTGTTTCAGACATACTGACTGACAGGGTGATTGGACATGGCCGTGAGCAGAGAGGCTTGTATAAGCTTGCCTTACCATCATGTGCTGGACTTGCTAGCATTCCGTCTGGACCCGTTTCACCACTATTCTGGCATCTTCGCTTTGGCCATCTTCCGCTACAGAAGATGTGTCATGTTCTACCACAGATATCTACCCGTACTACATTGGATTGTGAAGCCTGACAGCTTGAGAAACATCATCACTCTTCCTTTCCGAGTCGTCCAAGTCGTCATAGTAGTCAATCTTTTGAGTTGTTTCATTTTGATATTTGGTGTCCGAGTCGTGTACCTGATCATTAGGGACATCGTTATTATATGGTTATTGTCGATGATTATTCCAGATTGTCGTGGGTGTTCTTGTTGAAACACAAGTCTGAAACTTGTGTTATCATTAATTTTTTTTTCTGGAAGTCAAAAATATCTTCTCTGCAAATATCAAATTCATTCGTACGGATAATGCATTAGAATTTTCAACTCTTCATTTATCTGAATTTCTAAGTTCTATGGGCATTATTCATCAGACTTCATGTAATTATACTTCACAACAAAATGGTGTGGTTGAACGAAAACATCGCCACCTTCTTGATGTCACGCACACATTATTGATACAGAGTCGTACCCCACATTCTTTTTGGTGGGATGCTGTTCTCACCGCTTGTTACTTGGTTAAGCGTATGTCGTCGACTATTCTTGGAGAGAAGGTTTCTTTCTTGATTGCGTTTCCCGAGAAGGACCTATTTTCTCTCACACCAAGAGTCTTTGGCTTTGTGGCATTTGTCCATGATTTCACTCCTAGTCATGACAAGCTCTCACCCAGAGTGGTCAAATGTGTGTTTGTTGGATATTCTCATACCCAAAAAGGGTATAGATGTTTTGATTATGTTGGCAAAAGAAACTATGTGAGTGCTGATGTTACCTTCTTTAAATCCATTATGTACTTTTCTCCCACAGGTGATGGGCTATTGATGAATCCACGATTCATCATCTCAATATCTTGATCTTAGCAAAATCCCCTAGTAAAATCCCAGATAAATGTCCATAAAATCAATAAATTAACAAAATATCTCTTGTAAATAAAATAAACTAATTATTGTATATTAGATTGTACAAAATAAATTACACATAAAAAGCCGCAAAAATAAAGGAGTTTTATACATGTAAATAGTCCAAAACTTCATGTATTTTTAAATAATTTCATTTCAACTCCTTTTTGGCTAATTCTTTCTCCAACTTGTTCATAACAATGTATATAAAAATACAAAAATACAAAACAAATTTTAGCTCAAATAAATGCTCCTAGATCCCAAAGGGAAAAAGTCGTAAAGACCAACTTCCAAGCCAAATTCCCGCTCCGTATGAACTCCAAATTCACCAAACTCACTTTTAATGTTCAAGTTAGAAAATTATCTATCCAACGGAAGTGGTTTCATTAAAATCGGAGCTCATTTGTAAAAGTTGGGTTTTGGGACCTAGATGTACATTGTATATTTTGTATATATTCATTCTTTCCTCATTTTTTTATTGTTATGTTGTATTTAATTTTATTATTTTACAGTATTTTTCTATTGTAAATATCTCTTATTAAAAAGACAAAAAAAATACAAATTAGAAAAGTAAACAAAAAAATTGTACATGTTGTATGTATTTCCTTGTAAATTCTCCACTATTTATTTTCTTCTCTTTTATTCTATTGTAATTAAAGTAGCCTACTTTATTTCATTTATTTATTTATTATACATTCTCTACAATAACCACCATTCAACTCATTCAACCACCAACCTCCATTTAACCCCACCATTTTTTAAACTTCCCATTCAACTCCGTTAATAAAATAACCTCCCACCATTTTAATAACCTCTCATTTCATCATCCATATATACATCCCATCCTCCTCAAAGTTGTTCCTTTGCCTCCCTGTGTTCGACCCCGGACTTGCCCGGGATAGTAATTAAAGCCGAGACACTCTTCACGGAGATTCTTTTCTCGGTTCTGACTGAATCGCTAAGTACACGTACTACAACGTGACCGATTTAAATATCGTATTTAGCGACTCGTCAGATGGCGCCGTTTTTTTTTGTTTTTTTTGTTTTTTTTATTTTCGCCGCCGGCCCTCGTCGGCAAATATACGTACTACAACGTGACCAACGGATCTCACCGGAGAGAGGGTCGTCGTCGCTCGAGCGCGGTTGCGTCGCTGTCACCGATTCAACTCTGGGCCCCCATCGTGAGGAAGAAGAAGGTCCAACCCTTTTCTTTATTTTTTTTAATTGTAAAAATTGCAGAACTTTCTTGTATAGTTTCTATAATTACGGAATGGTCCCTGTACATGTTTTTGATGTAAATATTATTTTCTGAGTTTGCATCGATACCCCTATGTTTGTATGTTGATTTGGACACCTGTTATGCATCTTTATATTCAATGAAAAATGATTTCATGTTGAGCAACTGATTCTCTACATTGTGGATATTTATTTGTATTTTTGTGAATCGTGGGTAATTAATTAAAATTGTCTAACTGAAAAATTGGATATTTTACCCATTTTGAACACGTAAATTTATATCTCACAAACAGTTGTTTAAAAAATTCCACAAAAATTAGTAATGATGCCTTGATATATGCTTAACTTACTGTCCAAATTTCATCCAAAGTGGAGATGTCTTGTGCCTGAAATAAATTGTAGAGTGAATTTAGTCTCTCATGGATTCCATATGAAAACACCTATATGAGATAATTTGCTCTCTGATTAATTTGATATTGTGGATTAATTAGGAATTATTTACTCACTGTCACTCTGATTTCACTAAAAAATCAATAAAAAATTCATACTTTGTCCAAAAATTCCAAAAATAGTACTGTAGCTTCCTTGCATCATGCTTTCATTCCAGTAAAATTTTCATAATTTTTACTTACTGTTTGTTCGAAAATTGCGAAAAACCCATAAAAAGTATGCATTTTTAGTTGTTGCATTTTAATTCCTAAAAATACAAAAAAATATGTCTTGCATTCATCACTGGATTAGGATTCTAAGAAAAATAAATTTGGCTGAATTGGACTAATTTGACATTAAAATTAATTTGGCCTTATTGTGTGTTTTCTTAGTGTCTAAATTCACCCGCATTTGCATTCGCATTTCATTTGGCATTAAAAAAAATCTAAAAATCCGTATTTGGAAATCAAGATCTAAATTTTCGAATTAACCCAAGTTATTCCGTTGCCTCCCTGTGTTCGACCCCGGACTTGTCCGGGATATAAATTAAGCCGAGACACTCTTCACGGAGATCTTCTCTCGGTTCTGACCGAATTGCTAAGTACATATGCTACAACGTGACCAAATTATACATCGTATTTAGCGACTCGTCAGATGACGCCGTTGCCGGGATATAAGGCAGAATTGAGATTTTATACTATATGAATGCAAACGAGAAAACCGTTCCTAGACAGGCAGTTCTATTAGCGAGTGATGAACAAGTTAAATTTGACTAATAGCTCTGCGGTCTAAGTGCATCTCTTTAAATGTGATGTGTGGTCCTAAAATTTACGAGCACAAGCAATAAAATATTCTAATAAAAATATGCTCTAAGAGCCGCGAGTGCAAGTCCTATTCTACGCCAAGCAACCACACGACCACAAGAGGGTCCAATGTCCAGTACAGTTACAAGCGCGAGCTCTCAAACAAGAGCCACTATAAAGAGCAAAATTACCTAAATTATTACAACACAATAATTACAAAAATTTTTCTCAAATATAAATTAATTCTCCTTAATCTTCAGCAGTCGGCGCACGTCACGTCCGTCGACCTCCGATGCACTCCAAGTCCACCGGGCCCTCGCAAGGAAAATAAGATTTATATTAGAGAGATAGAAACAAAATATATACAAGAATATAAAGAAAAAAATGAGAGGAGAATGGATTAATTACAAGTGGCTCGGGGATCAGACAACCGAGTAAATGAAAATCTAATTCTAAATTTTCAAATTACCCCCGAAGTTGTTACTTTGCCTCCCTGTGTTCGACCCCGGACTTGCCCGGGATATAAATTAAGCCGAGACACTCTTCACGTAGATCTTCTCTCGGTTCTGACTGAATCGTTGAGTACACGTACTACAACGTGACCGAATTAAATATCGTATTTAGCGACTCGTCAGCTATCCAATAGCAATACTGGAGAGGAAGTTGTTGTTCCTCCTCCACTGTCGCTTCCACCAAATGGCTCCCATGATACACAACACCGTACCCCACCACCACCGCCACCACCGCCACCTCCAGCTATTCGACAACGATTCCTACCTTTGGTTTACACTCACAGGTCTTCTACTGGCACCTCTGCTCATAGGCCGTCCGTATCATCTAGCACGCCACACGTATGTAATGATAACATTGTTTCAACTGATGGTACTGGAGTTCTTCATGACATACAGGGTGACTTAGGCCACCTAGACAGTGGGGATGCTGATCTACATGTTCCTATTGCCCTCAGGAAGCCTCAACGCAAGTGTGCCACCTACCCACTTGCTGCACATGTTTCTTTGGATCACCTATCTGATGACTACAAGAGGGTCGTAGTGGGACTCTTCGTAATTAATATCCCGCGTACTTACACAAAGGCCTTGTAAGACAAGCCGTGGCGCCATGCAATGGAAGAAGAAATGGTAGCGTTACAGTCACGAGGAACATGGAGTGTTGTTCCTGCTCTCAATGGTGCATCGATTGTCAGTTGTAAATGGATATTCTCCATTGAGCACAACACATATGGCAGTGTGGATCGCGACAAGGCAAGGCTTGTGGCACGTGGTTTCACTCAGACTTATGGGGTGGATTACCAGGACACGTTTTCTCCAGTTGCGAGACATTTGACACTGCGAATTCTACTTTCTGTAGCAGTTTCACAGGATTGGCTGTTATATCAATTGGATGTCAAGAATGCCTTTCTCTACGACGACCTTCAGGAGTAGATCTACATGCATCAGCCACATGGGTTTGCTGCTGAGGGGGAGTCCTAAAGTGTGTGCAAGCTACATAAGGCGATTTATGGGCTGAAGCAGAGTCCGAGAGCTTGGTACCAGAAGCTATTAGAGTTGATTGAAAACCATGGTTTTGTGAGATCTACTGCGGACCACTTACTATTTGTTCAGAAGGCAGAGAAAGGTACGTTTGCCATTCTTGTTTACGTAGACGACATTATTGTTACAGGTGATGATGCTCTTGGCATTCGACTAGCCAAGGAATTTTTGGGTCAACATTTTGTGACTAAGGACCTTGGTACTCTTCGATACTTTTCGGGGCTAGAATTTGCAAGAAACCAGCGTGGTCAGTGATGACTCAGAGGAAGTTTGTGATGGATCTTGTTTCTGAGACAGGTATGACCGGATGCAAGCCTGCCACTACACCTATGGACCCAAGTATGAAATTATATGACAAGGATACTGAGGAATTAGATAGCAGGAGATAGAGAGAACTGGTTGGGAAGCTGTTATATGTTACTATCACCAGGCCAGATATTATGTTTGTAGTGACCAAAGTTAGGCAGTTTATGGAGCAACCCAGAAAGATACATATGGATGCTATTCACATGATCTTGAGATATTTGAAGACTTCACCTGGTACTGGTTTATTATTCAGTAGAGATACATCCCTGGAGGTGATAGCATGTGCTGACGCAGACTATGCAGGGTGTCCCATAGACATGAAGTCCATATCGGGATTTGCAGTTTTTGTTGGAAACTCACTTGTCTCATGGAAAAGCAAGAAGCAAACTGTGGTAGCCAGATCGAGTGCAGAATCTGAGTACAGGGCCATGGCACAAGGGAGTGCAGAGATGATGTGGGTTAGATTGGTGTTGACTGATCTTGCTATTGAAGTTCCTCTTCCAATGCGACTCTTATGTGATAACCAAGCTGCATTATTTATTGCTAATAATCCTGCTTTCCATGAGCGAACAAAGCATATTGAGATGGACTGTCACTACACCAGAGATATGATACAGAAAGGGCTCATAGCCACCTCTCATGTTTCAACAGGGGATCAGACAACCGACATATTCACCAAGGCTCTATCTCGAAGTCCATTTTAGAAGTGTTGTTCCAAGCTGAGCATGATAGATATATATGCTCCAGCTTGAGGGGGAGTGTTAAGATAATTACATATGTTTCACTGTCTATTTTATGTTATTATCTTTTCTCATGACTTAGCATGTAATTAACCCAAGGGCTTTTCTCCTATATAAGAGAGCCCTCGGTCTATTCTAATGTATGAACAATGTTTCTCCCAACAATCTAAGTCTATATTTTTAAGTTATTTCATGCTATAAAAACTTGAATGAAATTCATTTCCAATATCTATAAGTCAGGAATCGACATTAACATCGCTATGTCCGAAATGAGCGGTATGTGTTATACATGGGGTATAAATGACCGATAAGTGTGATATAAGTATGCATTTGTATGTTATTTGTTGTTTTAATATTTTGGATGATCGTAATTTCTGGAAAAAATTGTCAAAAATGCCATTTGAGACCGATATCGTCGATATATCAACAATATATCCTGATATATCCTTTTTCTGGACAGACCGATATCGATATGACCTTGGATGAAAATGGGAGATGGATAAAGCCGATGCCTATTGAACAACTGCTGGCGAGGAGAGTTGAAATCATCCAGGGGAAATTTCAAATGGAGTGGCAGTCTGTGGCATGCTTGAAAGATGTATTAGGATTAAAATAAAGAAAATTGCAAGGTGGATGTAGGCAATGTATATGGGGTGTAGGAACAGTTTTGCAATTGATGGCGGAAAATGTCAACGAAATGGTTGTTTAAGTGGTTTATGTAAAGGGATTCCATTTTCTTTTTCAAAAGAGAATCGAGGATTGTTTCAGTTTCTTTATAGTTGTTCAAAAGAGAATCGAGGACTGTTTCAGTTTCTTTATAGCTGTTATCCACCTGAATCACATCAGTATTTTGTTCTCTTTGAGGACATTCCTCTATTATTGAGTGATCCCATTTGGGTGGAGTAATTGAACATCTCAGAATAGTTTATTGTAATGATTTCAGGAATGCTCACAATTGTTCGAGGTTTCTTTTCCAAAAAAGCTTACAGTTTGTTTGAAAATCTTTGCAGCGCTTGTGACCATGTCATATGCTGAGGGAAATCAATTCTTACTTTAAAAGGAACCCATGTTCGGATGAAGAAATAGAAATGTTATGTGGTTTCAGCTTTGTTAATAAGAAATATGTCGTGTGTTGGCCACAGTTGTGATATGGAGAAGGGAAGTGTTAGAAGATCAGGCAGTTTGATATGTGACGCAAATGGATCAACCTTTTTTTTGTAAGAATAGGTGTGTTGGTGTTGGCTATTAGTGTCCGTCAATTTATAGGGAGCCATTGTCACGATTTAGAGGAAGGAACAAAGCCAACGACTAGGCAATTTGAATGCAACACAATGATAGTGTTTATAAGCCGTACTCTAGGATGAGACTATCTTGACTTTTTGAGAAACATATGGCCTTTATGGAACGTCATTGGGGGTTGATGCTGTTGTCTTGCATCTTGTAGTATGCTTGTCTGCATCAAACTTGCACCCTCTTTAACTGTGTTTTTATAGTGAAGTTGGTTGGTAACTAATCTTTAGCAGCCATCCTTTGACCTTCAAAACATGTTTTTGCAACTGAGAAAGATAGTGTTATAAAGATTATTTAAAAATCATTTAAATGGCCTGGTTTGAGTGGGCTTACTATTCAAGAATGGATCTTAATTATATAGGAAAAGAACAAGGGGGTGTTTGGCACGTGGCATTATGTGATTCGACTTTAGTTAATTAGAATAGACATGAAATTTAATTCAACTATTTAAGCTTGGTAATTTGCAACTCATAAACACTGATCTCTTCCCATAATAATATATAATTATGTTTCTGTGTATATGTGTGCGAGTGAGAGAATGTGTGATTGCAAAGTGTGTACCGCATCATACAGTACACCATTCTAATATAAATAGTGTGGACATGCACCAAGTTTATGAAAGAAATTGCTGTATAGTTCAGGGGCTCGATCCTGGACTAAGGAGACAAGCCAGGTATTGGCAGCAGCTACTATCTAAAATGAATATGTTGTATTATTTGATTGATTTACTGTAAGTAGTTATTACAATCAACTTGTGTTCAATTTCTCGTATGATTAATCTGAAACTCTTGGTAAATGGGAATGCCCTCAAGATTATTTTCATTATATGCCATCTTTAGATATTCTTCATCTTGAACTTATTGATGCCTGTAAATCCATCTTTTTTTAACTATTATAATTCTAAGCTAAGTGTATTGATAGGTAGCAGGTTTAACAAATAACTCCGGATTGCTGGAATCACATGAAGTGCGTCATTGTGTCTCGAAACATCCTGTATTAGGGCATTATGTTCTTGAAGTTGCAAAGGTACGAAACTCATGTCGAAGTGTATCTCCTTTATCTGGAATTTACAATTCTTAAATTATGTCTAATCTTGCAGAGAAGGTTAGATAACATGCTGTATGTTGGACTTACTGAAGATCACAAGCAGTCAGCAACCTTGTTTGCGAACATGGTGGGGGCACAGGTGCTCTCCCAACTGGAGTCAGATGCCCTGGAAGAGCAAAAATCAACAGCCGAATCTGGTAAGAAATAGTTTCACAATGCTTGACCGTAATATTTGAAACTTTTGATGTCTTTTAAATCAATTATTTGACATGTAAAAATCATTATGTTTAATTTTCATTTTTCAATATGTAATGTATTGCAGCCATGCCATAGGTTTTGAATATCATAAAACTTCTTTCAGGAACACTTTAATAAATGCCTAAATAAACTTAGAATCTTTAATCTTTTCATTGATTTCATGTGTTGCCTTTAATATACAGGGACAAGTGCCTCCGATGGTGAGAGTGATGACTCAAATCAGCTTCAGGTTGTTTTTGTAGTCGTTACTTTGTCCCCTTCGCCCCACAAAAATCTGAATCCACTCTGATGACTCTTATGTGTGTAATAGAGTAGCGTAAACGAGGAATCAGCTAACAACGTTTCATTGCCAGAGAATCTACTTTTAATGAATGAAACTATGCCGGTACTTATGTTGGAACCTGATTTGGAATTGAATCATGTTATATCTTTGCCTTTAGTTTTGCCTTTAGTTTTTACCTTTTCATTACTTTGTTGTGTAAAATGACAGCCAGAGAAAATGACTGTGCAAAAGCTTATGGATTCATACGAAAAGTGTACTGTTAATTTGCGGAAAACTCAAGCTCAACGGAAGACTGTGTCATTGAAAACAGTAGCTCCTGCCAACTTCTCAAAGGGGGTAATATATTGTAAACATCTTACAATTCTTGACTGATTTTTCTTGTCAGACAAATTTTATGTTCAATGTGTTCTGTTTTTTTTATTTAATTACATCACGTTCTAAATTTATCATCGGATTATTACATCTTGGTATTTAATTTTGTGATCCTGAAAGTTATTTGGTATAAGCTGAGAACCAAGTGTCCTCGAAGATGGAAACTGTAAATAATAATCAATAGCCTATCAACAGGAATGCCAGGAGATAAATTTTTACATTGGTCATGATGGCATAGAACCAATTCTCCACTAGAAGGTTTCGAACTGCATATGCTTTTCGCTTTTTCCCTCTCACTTAAACAGTAGCACATGGTTCTATATAGAGTTTGCATTGCATTGATAATCTCACAATTGGTGATGCAGGTTCAAACACGTGACTATATATTATGCATTGATGGAATTTTGGTCCAATCTCAAACGTTCATATCTTTCAACAATCCATCTCATGCCTTACAATAAACATGAACTCCCATTTGTACACATTACGTGACACCAATCATCTTGGGCCAACGGTCCGTTCTCTAGAAGCTGATGATGGCAATAGTTCATTCTGGAGCACATGAGTTTAAACTTGAAGATAGGTAGATTGAATTTAAAGATCATTCTCGAGTAAGTAGAGTAGAAACTTGTAGTTCTTGCACTCTGCCAGCCACTGTTATTGCTCATGAAATTGATAAGTCAAGAATACTGCAGCAGATATAGCCTCTTTTTTATTCTATGTTTACTGAGGTAGAGGTTGCAGGAAATTTTGAAGGTGTCTTCGGAGTTTTCCAGTTGGAGGGTCATTTGTTATTGAGGGACCATTGAATTTGGATGGATGATTACTTCTATACGTGGAAGACTTACCCTCTCTACTCCGGTGATTTTTGATCTGAGCATGTTGCAACGTGATTTATAATTTCTCTGAATTACCAGAGCTCTGCACCATGTTTATATTTTCCTTTAAGACTTCTGACGGAAGGTCAAGTGGCTAAAGTCTCTTATGGCGAGGATGTTTATTTGATATGTTTTGATACACTTAAGGAGTTGGAACATGTATTTCTTTCGTGTACACATATTAGAGAGGTTTGATATGGAATGCCCATCTCTTGGATTAACCTCTATTCCGTGGAGACCTTCTGCGACTCCCTTGTTGCGGCTCAGTTCAGACCAGCTGGGAGCAGCCGAGGCTATCGGCTTCCATGTGGGCTACATGGTTGGCACATAATGGTGCCATCTTTCGAGGGGAGAGGTTTTATTACGAGCATTGCATAAAGAAATGGACGACTTGTTTATTCAAAGTCCATATAGCTCCTTTATATAGAGGAGAAACCCCATATGACAACATGAGAAAGGAAATGCATGGAAAAGGAAATAACATATGCCAGAAATAACATAATAAATATTTCCTATAACATCCCCTCAAACTGGAGCCTAGATGTCTATCTTGCTAAGTTTGGATGAACAATTATGGAATGCCCCCATAACTAGATTCTAAGTGAATATATCCGCTGTTGTTCCATTGAGATGACATAAGTTGTAGAGATGAACCACTTTTGTATCATGTCTTTGGTTAGTGGAAATCCACCTCGATGTGCTTAGATCTCA
Source organism: Ottelia alismoides (assembly GCA_037367405.1). Taxonomy (NCBI): domain Eukaryota; kingdom Viridiplantae; phylum Streptophyta; class Magnoliopsida; order Alismatales; family Hydrocharitaceae; genus Ottelia; species Ottelia alismoides. The sequence goes on along the minus strand of JAZKJV010011351.1, from coordinate 110,760 downwards.
CACGGAATGTTGGATTGCTCACAACAACGCCGACACCAACAAAGCATTTCCCCATAATTAACTAGGGTCGGCTACATGAAATGCTTGATTGTCGGCAATAAATATTGCAGCATGATTGCCAGCAAATGCATATGAAGAGGTGCATTAATGGCTAGATCAATCAAAACAGGCTTGACCCACATCATCTCAATGCTCCTTGTGTCATGGCTCTGTATTCATATTTAACACTTCATTTACCAGCAACAGTTCGTTCTGTGCTTTTCTATAAGATCAGTGAGCTCCTAACATAAATTGTGAATCCTGATGTTGACTTCCTACCTTTAGGATATCTTGCATAATTGGCATTTGCACATGCTGTGATTCGATAGATGCCCCTTTTTCGAAGAGTAAACAATTACATGGTAATGACTTCAGTACCTTAGGATCATGGAGATTGCATCCATATGTGCACGATGTGGTTGCTCCATAAACCGTTGGACTTTGCTTACAACTAAGGAAATTTCTCCGGTGATGTTCGCATATAGGAGTTTCTCAACGAGCTCCATGTATCTCCTTATTTATCTCATTAATGTCATCATCATAGAGTTTTATATTGAGATCTATAGGAGTAGTAGCAGATTTGTAGTTTGCCATCCCAATCTCTAGAAGGAGATCGGAAACATATTTTCTCCAAGTCATCACTAGTCCTCTTTGGTTTAGGAAAATTCAAGCCCAATAAAGTATCACACTTCTCCAACGTCCTTGAGGAGAAACAAATGTCTAAACTCTAAAGAACACCTTCGTCTTACTAATTTCCTATAGATCATCTTCTATAAAGATAATGTCGTCAACGACATTATGATAACACAACACCTCGTGGTGTGGGTGATCTATAGTTGATCTTTTGAAGCCCCGCTGCTCTATCAAGTCTGAAGGCTTCTATAACCATGCACTTATGCTTTGCTTAAGACCTTAAATGGCCTTATGGAGTCTACATATTATATGGTATTCCTCAACAAGGTGGATTTTGCATATAGACTTATTGCTATAGATCTCCAAACATAAGGTATTCTTGACATTAAACCGAGAAAGCATCAAGTCTCTCACCATTGCAATAGAAAGAAGGATTCGAAGGGTGGAGTGACGAGCCACATAAGATAAAATGTCGTGATAGTCTACCTTATATGTCTGAGTGAACCCACATGCCACCAAGGTTTGGAATCGACATCGTATCAATAAGATTAGAAAGGGATATGTCGATGATACTTTGGGATACATTGAATATAGGTCAAAAAGTGATTTTCCCACAAATTAAAATCATCTTATTTCTTTAAATAAAACATTCAAATTCATTCTTATAAGCAAATTGGAGGTATATTAATGCACTAATATCCATCTTATCGTATATATCGTAGTCATATGCAGAGTTCCCTGTAGAATGTTGAATATTGAGAGAGATCCTAAAGCAAATGAGAGAGATCCGAAAGCAAACAATGAAATTTATCCAATCACAATATACAGTACGCCTTTCAAAATAACAAAAATATACTTGATCTAAAATCAAGAATATATACACGTTACTAGCAAGGCAAAACCTTACTAAAAACGATCAAAACCAAGAGTTATGTGACAAGTCCGCATAATCTTTTCTTGCTTATCAATGTTCGTGCTACATCATTGATTCTGCCATGCTATATAGAAGAACATAGCATTGTAATCCAACACATACGAGGAGAAGCAATAACAATATTGTTGCTGGAGATAGTGATAATATCACCGGTGGCACAATAGGAAAATGAAAGAGCTTAGGACACCTTGTGACAATGATGATGGAGTAGGAGACGATCTCTATAGTTGAGGCACTCATTTATGAGTAATTAAACATCTAAGATTACATATTATGATGTAGAAATCAACAAAAATCAAGACTAAATGTGAATAAATAAATAAAACTCTAAAAGGCATCTCCCCAAGAATTTAATGGTACAAGAAATTGTAGTCTAACACCAGAAAAAACTTGAGAACAAGTATTAATGCATGAAATATACAAAACTCCTAAGAAATCCACATCTAAATGTATCTAAAACAATATAAATCACCTTAGGAAAGCCTTATCGAAAGGCAAGAAGAAGTTGCTGACAACAACTACACAATATTATGAGATAGAAAAATAATATCAACGATATTGATCTGTATAAGGGAAAGTTGCATTAAAAACTTCAACTTTCCATTGATACCCATTGATATCGTGATATATCGATGATATCCTACAAGATATCAATTGATATCCGGGAAAAATGATAACATAGTGGTATTGATATCGACCGATATCTTATACAAATATATCGATGATTTATCTCGATATTTGAATCCATGTGTACCACAAGTCTGGTCCATGTAACTGTCAACACCACCATCAGCTCTATGCTTCACCGTGAAGACTCGTTTGCAACCAACCATAGAGGTTTCTGCATGGGCAGTAACCAAGGTCCATGTGCCTTTTGACTATAGTGCAGTCATTTCTTCTTCCATACCTAGAAAGCCATTAACTGTCATGTAGTGTCTCCTGGTATGTTCATGGTATTGCAACACCTGACAATCCACCTACCACAATCTTTTTGAAGCCCTTTGATAAATGCCTCAATGATACATGCCATAAAAGTGGGTACATAGCACATATATGTCGTATCTTTCTAGGTGCAATAGTTTGGTTTGGATCATTCTGTTGAATAGCAGTCTCTCGATTAGATGTATTATCCTCTTATTGAATATTTTATTGTACAACATCAACAATGCCAGGAGTGGAAATCAAGTGCTTAAAATTTACCTAGGGCATGCTGGATGTTGGGGATGGTACACAAGCAAAGGGTCGAGTATTGATGGGTTTGTGAATATATGCATGAGGCATTGTCTTTACAACATGGGTTGTAATAGGAGTAAGAGGCGGAGATGATATGTAAACCTTCGTGTTAGATTCAGAGGGTGTTATATGTCACCGATGGGATAAACATACACGACAAACTCAAAGAATTTGACATCGAATCTGACATAGTACTTTCATATGATATGATAAAAGCACCGGTACCCCTTTTGGGTCCAGGAGTAGCCAACAGAGATGCATTTAGAAGATTTTGGAGATAACTTGTCATGGTCAGGAATCAAGTGATGGAGAAAGGCCATACAACTAAAAATACGTGTTAGAGAGAACATGTTCTTTTGAGAAATATAATCGAATAAGAAGCTTTTTTCTAGCCCAAAATACGATATTCAGTTGATGAGATAATGAGTAGTGAGAATATCATCTCCCCAGTTGGAGTGAGGAGCATGAACTTGTATAAGAAGAATCCTGATAAGTGGTAATCTCTAAAAGATGACGGTGTTTTCTATCAGCTACATCTTCCCGATGGGAAGTATAGATACATAACGTCTGATATAAGATCCCAATAGGCATTAAAAAGTGAGATAATTGCTAGGTTGGAATTCTAAAGCATTATCAAAGCGAACATATTTGACAATAGCCGAAAAAGATTCTTTATTTCAATGATAAATATTTTCAAAATAGACATAGCCTCATACTTATTTTTATCAAGAAAAATCAAGATAGACTAGAAGAATCATCAACAACAACCAAATAAAACATGTACCCCTAACCAAATATCAAAATACAACTCAAATAAAGAAGTACTTCTATGATTTATGCATGGGAATACTGGTGTAATGATGCTTCCCAAGCTGGTACACCTTACACTGATAGCTAGAATGAGAAGAGATTTGAGGGAGGACTCTAGTCACTCTACCTACTTTTGCATAGGAAGATGGTCGAACCAAAGATGCTACTGGTATGAGGAAATTGATACATCATATATGGAATATCTATCACTGGTACGAGGAATATGGAGGAAACTGGTACACCGTAAGGAGACTGGACCGGTCTGTACAAACCTCCTTGCTCACGACCAAACCTAATCACTGTGCCCATGAGTTTATCTTGAAAAAATGTTCTAATGATATTTTATATATTCGTGGTTCCCAACTATAGACAACTTTCCAAAAAATAACAAGAGTCCACAATTTTACTTCTACATGACTGAAAAACTTAAATTGTGGAAGATACAAAAAGTATTATAACAAGTAATACAACTCTACTAGTGCAAATGTATACCGTTAAGTATGGTACAAAGGGAAGTTCAAGTCAAAACTGTTGCTTAACAATCTGCAGAAGTACACAGGAGGAAAATGCTTGGTTCAACTAAAATATTCTGATAGTACTACACTTTAACCAGAAGAGTAAAAGAGCAAAGAGATATATGTTTATGTTTCATTATTTTTTCTCCTTATAATTGTTATTCACTATCCCAAACCATCGGTAAAGATTGTTATTATAAGTTGCATGCAATTTACTACATATAATCTACACGTGTTTGTATTCTTATTCACATAATGAGCTCATCATTTATATGTTTATCTACATTATATATTAGGGTTTGGTCATACACACACATAAGTATACTATATAAGGTATTTGCCATCATTTAGTTGCTGAGTTCAAACCATAAATAACATAATCTGTAGTCACAACATATGCACGTAAGCGACCAACTCAAGCAAACAGCCTCCATCTCCATCCTCAGCCCATCCCCCCCCCCCCCCCCCCCCCCGATTACCCATCCAAAGGGGAATACACAGGAACCAAACCATCGCGATCAAATGAGACCACACCTGATATACTCTTATGACAAAGTATGAATATGATTACGATACACAATCGCAGTACTATAGACAGGAACAACTGTAGTCCTACAGATAAACACGAGTAGCCTAGTCTCACCAGTATCCCTATGAAAATCAAAGGAAAGTTTTACAAAACAGCCATGAGACCTGCTATACTCTATGGATCTGAATGTTGGTCTATAAATCATAAACATGTGCAGAGAATGGCATGGAAATGTTAAGGTGGATGTGTGAAATACGCATAAAGATTGGGTTCAAAATGATGCAATCAAAAGAAAAGTGGGTGTAGCTCCGATCAAGGATAAGATTCGAGAAAACCACTTAAGGTGGTTTGATCATTTGCAAAGGAGGCCAGATGATGCACCAATTAGGAGATGCGAGTGTTGGGATGTTGAATCGGCTAAGAGAGGGCGATGAAGGCTCAAGAAGTGTTGGAATGAGACTATCCGAAGAGATCTTAGTTTTTTGGATCTAAGCCTGGGAATGACGTAAGATAGATCTTAATGGAGGCAACAAATCCATGTAGCCAACCATACCTAATGTGGGAAAGGTTTTCTTGTTGTTGTCTCACCGGTAAGGCTACAGGAAAACCATGGGAGCTATCAACACCGAGACCAATACTCATCTTAGATCCACTGGGATTACAAGATCTGTGCCCTACTTTCAAGTATGCTAACTTCGTTAAACACTATACATGCAAACAAGCATTCATAATATGATTTCAAGCTTAGTTTCATATTATAACTGTATCCATGAAATTCATTTTTATTTCTTATTGTGCGAGGGTATTTCTGCCCATTAGGGTATCAATAATTTTCGACATGTCATATTTTGCTCCACCTCATGTTACCATGTTTGTGGGCCCATGACAACTCCAAAGCAGGCGTCATCTTTTAATTCAACCATTAGTCACCACATATCTCATATTATATTTTTTTGTCTCATGACTTATATTCATTCATTTGGATCTCTTGTATATTTTCATAAGATTCTCAATTTGTTACAATTAAACACCTTCCATATACCCCGAACTTATCTCAAGTCAAAGTACCCTTTTCATGTCATATGTAAACTAGTCGGTTGGTCCTCTAGGATATTGATATTTACTCACTCATAGTATGCCCATTTAATTAGTCATTTTTAATACCATAGACAATCTACGGTCTTGACCCATATTGGGTTTCACGCTATGACTCCGAGGTTGTTTATATAAGGAGCACAATATGTACTAAATTATTATTAAAATTTTAGATCCTATTTGATGGAGGGGTTTACCCCCCAAACCCACCTTTCTCTCACTTGTAGAGCTCATCCCCCCCCCCTCTTTTTTTATACATTAAATAAATTATTTCTCTTTCATCCATTCCATAAAAAAAATATAGTATACCATCATATCATCCAAAAATTATAATCTACTCAACTTCTACTCACTTTTCCAAACTTCAATACAATCACATCAAGATAACTACTTACTTTTCCAAACTTCAATACAATCACATCACAACAAACCCACTCACCCCTCCTTTATCCAAACACCAAAACACAAACATGGTTTAACCCGGCAACCAAACACCACCAAGCAACTACATTATTGTAGTGGATTCATGTTGTACTTACTGTCCACTTTCTACTAGACAAAAATGGAGATAAGATGCGACAATACGGAAGCCAAGTACATAGCAAATAACCCCATGTTTCATGGGAGAACGAAACATGTAGATGTTGATTGCCTTTTCGATGGGGATCTCTTCTAGGCGGGATTTCTGCCAACTCTGTGTTCCTAGGGGTGTGCGTGGGGCGGGTACCCAACCCGTTCAACCATAAACCGCCTCGATCCGTCATCACTGGATCAATCGGTAGACCCGACCCATTTTAACGGATACCCGTTCTAACGGGTACCCGAATCAGTTGAATGGGTAACGGGTAACCGTGGGTATCCACGGATCACTACCATAAATTATATATGTTTATCTCGAGTGATTGTTTGTATCTCTTGCAAGTAGTATTATCTGGAAGCGCACGAACTACGGAAGAGATCATCATTCCACATCCCAATTAGAGCTAAACACCATCGAGTCATTGCTCGGAGACAGTTCACTTGGAGCATCTTTGCACGACTCATCTGGGGCATCGAGACAAAGCTTCAACCAGCACCTGCGCTGCAATCTAACCAGAGCATCGCCTGGATTATTCGATTTTGGGAAAGAATGATATTTACACAAATTTCCCATGTTTCATCAATGATTATTTACTTTGACCTGTTTAGATCCCTTTCCTTGTACATGCACATGTAGACGCACCTTCATCGGAGTTCATATCCGATTGAGAACTTCTGGTGATTTAGAAACACCTGGAAAGAAATCCAGAGAGTAGTTCCTTGAATTTGAGCATCATTAGAAGCACCGTCTTCAATCTTATCCACTGCAGATCTACCACGATACGGAGCAGAGCACCGCTGCATATCATCTAAAGCAATTGAGAGAACCTCCTATTTGATCGGTCGGAGATCATGCTCAGAATTGGGGTGACAAATACCAGGCATTCACGGTTCGCCCCGTGGGTATCCGATGTCGATCGGGTTGGTGCCCCGAATTCGACGGGTTACATCACAGTGGATACCCGACCCGTAATATTATATCGGATATTATTGGTTTTAGGGTCAGTTCTTATGGATTGGATCGGGTATCCGTCCAACCCAAAAACCATGCACACCCAGTGTTCCTTATGTGGTACAAACCAAGGTACTCTCCAGAGCTTGTTTTTGGTGGTGTTCTCACGCGTTTAGATATTTTTGTTTCGGCTTGACTGGGAGTGCTAGAGTACACGAGAGGTGTAACTCTCCAGGTGTCGTTTTGTATTGTCTATTTATGGGTGCTTTTTCTAACCCTAGCTGCTTCTTATAGATAGAGGTATAAGATTCATTATCAATACATCCAATTATTGTTCCCTATTTTAAAAGTATGTAACAGCTCAACTTTTGATAGGAAATGTGAAGCCATTTCTATACCATTTGTACCTGCAGACAACTGTTTTGTGGACCTTCTTTGAATCTCTTTGGCCTGATTATTTGCCAATTCACAGGGCGCTGCCAATGTGACTGTTGTAGCAATTTCTTCCTTATAAATTATGTAAATAGCTGTATCAATATATGCCGATATTTTTGACTAGGTTCTGGTATATTTACATGATCATAGTTTTTGATGTTTCCGGTATGAGCTGTTGGCCTCTCACCCTTAGAACAGCTTCTACTATATGGTGGAACTTTTGCTGATATTAGATACAAAGATTAATTTTTTATTACCTCAATTTCACTAGCAATTTAAGAATATGGCACTTCTGTAGCTTCCACAATTTTTGTGACTTCATATCATGAGCCCATGTGATCAGTTATGATTATATTGCTGTTGTGATGTTGAGAATTTGCAGGCACGCAACATGGTTCCTCAATCTGTTATCGAGCAAATTTTACTTCTTAACAACCTTGATGTGGAGCTTTATGAACATGCCAAACAAATATTTCTGCGACAGCAAAGGCGTCTGGATGAAAGCCTTCTAACTGGAAACCTGTCAAAAAACCTCTTACATAACTTGGTTAGTTTTTAATCTCTTACATAACTGGGTTAGTTTTTAATATCATGCCCATTTTCAGAGGCCAAAACCTTAGATTTCTACATGTGCATGAGTCTTGTTCAAATTTTCTGGATATTTTCTCCCCTCTCCCGCCATTATCTTATGAACGGTTGCTGCATCGTAGGGATCTGGTGTTCTTTTTGCAAAGAATTCAGCATAGTTCCCTGTTAGTAATCCTTGATTGGAGGAGGATTATTGGATAAATTTACAAAACAGGAATTCTCATACTATGAATGAGCAAAGTTTTTTATGGTAAATAATTACATAAATTAAAATCATGCTAGATCACTTGTGAGCATAACGTTTCATCAAAACTATGTATTAGGTCCTACTTTGCCGTCATGTAATCACTACATTCATCTGAGTTGCATGTATCCTGTTGGATTTTTCATAGTGACAATTTCTTCATTGCAAATTAATAGTAAGCTTTTATACTTAGAAGTGGTATTCTCCTCGATCAAATATGTGACATCATCTTATCTTTGAGCAGATGTTAGGCTGGGGTTCGAACTTCGGCTTTCGTGGCACGTGCGCTTGGAACAATCTTATGATCTCTGCATCTTTGATTGTTTTGTTGTCCGTTTTCTGGTACGCTGCCGTTTTCATGAGGAGACGGACATCTAAGATCAAAGTGTAACTTATACCAGGTTGATGATTTCGGCAGCCGGGAAGGTGGGTGTCATGAAGTCTGTCCGGCGGCGGCAACTGCTAACCTGTACTTACTGACCTGGTTTTAGTTTTGAGGGGTACGAGACGTGAATTATAATTATCATTTAGAGCATATTAACAGGGGGCTGAGAAAATGTGAGTTGAGGGGACTTAGATGTTAAAGACCTGCAAGTAAATATTCATTTGCCCAGAAGTGGGGAACTATAATCTTTATTATTGAAGACTGAGTTCCCTCCGTTTGTCTTGTTTTTTTACTGGGATTTCAATTTTTACTGGCAGTGGTCTTTTACTGCTGTTTGCATATTGATATTGCATTTCTCGCGGATACGGATATTGACGGATATGAAAATATTACACTCGAAAGTTGGTGTGTGCATGTATGTGTATACAGATAGGATTATTGATAGTTTGTAGATCAGCATAAAATATATGCATTGTTAGAAATAGTAGAATGTTTTGAATACGAGTTGAAATGTAAAATATATACATCATCTTTATTTGAAATGAGAAGAAATCTTTACAAAACTACATACGAGTTGAAGGAAACCAATCAAATAGAAATAATGTCTTGCCAATCTCTTTATACATGTTCATTCTCATGACAACAGGATATCCAGTACGGACGCCCGGATCACTTGGCGGTCTTCCGATCCGGCCGGCTGAATGTCTGCGAGTGTTGAAGCATGTCGAACATCGCCGGAGTCTGGTAAGCCAGAAGGACCCTCTCGCTGTCTGCTGCGGAATCCCCTCTCGCTGTCGCCCGCTGCCACGAGTGCGAGCTCAGCCCGGAGAGCACGTACGCCCGGCCGGATACTTCATAGCGGTGCATATTTTCCATCCTCGCTTGCATCTCCTTCAACTCCATGTCGAGCGCAATCAGCAGCCTGTCCCCCTGCTTCGTTCCGGATGCCTCTCCGAGCATCTTCCGGCATCTCTCCAGAATGGAAGCCGCCTCTTTTAGAGATCCCCGCTCGGCGGTATCCCTGGCCTTCGCCATTGCATCTGCCACCATCACACGGCTCCTCTGACGCTCTACCTCGGCGGAGATCGTGTGTTCGGTGATGACCTCTGGCCTCTGGATTTTCGCGATCACTTCCTCGTGGACATTGTTTGTGTCGGACATGGGATCTTTGTACTGGCATATTATCTTGAGTAGATTGGTGTCGGATTCGGAGGTCGGAGGGACACTGAGAGACACCAGGAAGTTCCTCTCTTCGCCTGCATACAAATCTCCAACGTCTATGGTTCCCGCCCTTTTTTGATTTAAAATACAGTTAGGATAACTGCCGGATGTTATCGATTGGACATGCACTCTTGGGTCAACGCATTCGAAGGCGACGTGCACATCTTGCAATTCCACGCTGAGCAGCCCACCGATGCATTGGGCGAATGCTTCCTGGATCGTGTCGGCGGACTCGATGAACGAGAACGTGCCCCCGGAGTGCTCGGAGATCGAGTGCATCCGATCGGGGTCATGGTCGGCTCCAAAACCGAACGTATGGATTGGAACATTGCGTTCCGGATGAACGGATGCGGCCCTGCTTCTACATGTATCCTGTCCATCAGATAGCAGCATGATGCTACACACCGGGTTCTTCGTGCGACGATCTCCGATCACTTGTGTGCTTTTCTTAAGACCTTCAGCGATGTTGGTTCCACCGCTGGCTACGAGCGCATCGATGGCCTGGATTGCAAGTTCCCTTCCAGATTCGGACATTTTACGAAGGGGGAAGAGGCGTCTAGCAGTCGACGAGAACGAAACAACCGAAAGGCGGTCTGAAGGGCCGAGATTGTGGACGAGGAACTCCATGGCTCGCTTGAGAAGAGCCAGCTTGGATCCCGCCATACTGCCGCTGATGTCGAGAACGGTTACGAGATCGATCGGAGCCCGAGTTGCTTCAACATCTGCAGTGGGAATTCTCGCAGCACTTGTCATGGAAGCCTTGAGATTGATCAGGACAGTGAAATCCTCTTCGGTAGCTGATCGATGAACTTGCGAAAACTCGGGATATGCCGTGCATTCTAACGTTTTCGAGCGGCCGTGCTCGCGAACATCCCGCGGTTGAGCTTGGACATCCAGTGGCTCATCGTCATCGTAGCGAGAGGAAGGTCGACTTCGAGGGGTAACCAAATTCACATTTTCATGAGCCTGATTAACCGGACTGGGTCGGTTGGGCCGTCGTCTGGGGTGCGGATGGGGCGGCGGTCGGGCTAGGATGGGGATCTCCTTCCAAGTCGCACGACAGACTGGGCAGGTGCGGTTTCCATGGCCGAAGCTGGATGCGATGCAGTGGAAGTGGAACGTATGCGCGCACTCCGCGGTGAAGAGCGCGCGGCTGCGGCCCGGCTTCATTGATCCCAAGCAGATAGCACAAGTCCTCTGCAAGCATCACTGATCTTGCATCAGAACTAGTTATGAAAAAGGTCAAACTTTTCATTGATCTTACAAGAAAACCAATAATTGCAACACAAATAACTGATTATTGTATCAACAAGAAGTACCATAATATCCAAATGAAACCAACTTAAAGCTAAGCAGAAAAACAGGAATAATATCCGAATAATAAGGAAATAAAAGGAGAGACAATACCTTAGAGGAGCCAGAGGAGGAGACTATGCCGTCAAACGATGAATCCTTCGCGGTCGCGGGATGCGGCGGTGGCGGCATGGTCGACGTCTGTGATGGACCGTCGTCGATGGGCGCGTAGCCGCTTGTGCAGAGATTGAAATTGAGTTTGCCCATCAAGATTTCTCTGGCCTTTCTCCATCTGCTGGCCATATCTCTTGATGATAATTTGGAATTATGGTGGAAATCAGAGGTGGTAGGAGGAGGTTGTTCTTGGTGTCTGGTAATGGAGTAGGAAAGGCTCCTGAGTATATATATAGGAAGGTACAGAAAAGATGGATATATACGTCCAGGTCAGCAAAAGCGAGAAAGAGAGAGGGGATTATCTGGAAACTTTAATATATTAATTAGTCCATCATTGTTTGCAGCGCTGGTCAAACATTAGGGCATCAAAAGTCAGGATAACATAACGTCAAACATCTGCATCTTTTTAATTAATTGCGTGGAAGCAACGAATACAGCTGCTGATCGAAATCATTAAGAAATTATGCAAAAAGGCCTCTCCTATGGAACTGTGGTTGGAGTCAAATACGATCGAAATATGGTTTAGAATTAGAAGCATTATGAGGTCAAAAGGCCCCTTGTTTGGGCTTGTGGAACTGCTGGCTACTTTTTCTTTTATCTTTTATTAATCTGGTTTAATGGATAATGACATGAGCTGGATTCTTCCCGTCCTTTCATTTAACATAAATTATATCTATCTGCACTTTTCAGAATCTTGCGCCGCCGCCTGAGGTTTTGTTGATTGGAATATAGTTTAATATTCCATTTTTTAAGGCTTAATTTTGGACGTGATGGATTTTTTAAGCATCTGTTTCTTGATTCCAATAATTATACGCTTTATTTTTACGCCACCTCTCAAATAAACAAAGGACTATTTATAGGTTTAGCTGATTCTCACACAGAAGATCACAAACATTTCGTTACTAAAACATTTCTCTGATAGCCTTTATTTTTTTTTGCAATATTACTTTGTTCTAGGAGATTCACAGTTACTCCCCTCACGGATTAGTTGTCGTTCATCCTCTCTCAAACGGGCATTATCTCGTGGACACGGGTACTAACCAAAAAAGGAAAAAATGGACCGTCTTTTTCGTTCCTACATCCACTTCCTTCTCCTCGTCGTCTTGAGATGATCTTCTTCTCAGACCCTCGCCTATTCTCGCTTATGTTCACCCCTACCAAGACTGAATGTTGACCCTTTGGTTGGAGGGTTTATATTGTGGAGGGTAACCTCTTTTTAGAAAGGTTATCTGGTGGATAATCTTTTTACACGTGCATTCTAATTAAGTTCTCAACGTTTTCATGTGTTTCATTAATCCATATACGTATTAATATTTATCAAGTGTGTGTAGGCACATAGGCCCTACACCCGTGTAATTTCATTTTCCTTACTCTATGGGTCATATCTATACATGTCATATTTGATGGATGCTTACACTATGTAAGTAGTGTAGTACTCATATCATACAGACATAACCCAAGATTGTACTTAATCTCATTTCTAAAAAGTGACCCACCATGACCTAACATGTATTTAACAACAATCCAACTAATGAACCGACCTAAGACTTGGCAATGATTATTAGTGTATTCGTTTGGTGTTTTAACATGAGTGAAATGGTCTCAAATCATGAGTATTAGGATGATCTATCATAGACTCAAATCTTACCAAATCATGTGTATAAGAGTGACCTACTATGGCATCCCATGATGTCCAAGCACGTGAATAAGAGTGACCTACCAAAGGATTAGATGGTGACACGCCATGGATTTAAGTATGTCCCTCTTTGGGTTCAAAGGGTGGTTTGCTATAGTTCAAATGTAACTTGTCATCATCGACATAATATTAGTGACGTTCTCGATAACATTAGTAATGTTTAAGTATATGTTAGAATGATGGTACTAGTGGCATGCAATGAGGTAACATGTCATTTGATGAGCTCGAATGCCACCTCTTTAATAATAAAGAATTGTAGTATAGGAGACGATCTTCGGTTCAACAAAAATCAGAATCTCTGAATGTTGTGGAGAATTTTTACTTGACAAGTCTACTAAGGTCGAACACAAGGACACGAGCTTCTTCGTGTATTTATCAAAGATTATTGTTTAATTAATGAGTAAGTATTTCCTAATCTTAGGTCCTTGTGCAGATGATGCACAATATGCTACAAATAATGCAGATAAAATGATGCAAGAACAAGTAGAATAATGCAATTTTTATTTGATTTTTAGATGCAACTAAATGAGATGAAATATGAACATAATGCATGATGAAATGCACATGCAAGTACGCAAGAGAATGTTATACAAATATTTCCAATAGTTGTCAAATCAATGAGCAATAAATTGATTGTCAATTTCAGCGACAAATTGAACATCAAAATCAAGATCAAGTATCTATTAATGGCAAACAATTATAGAGCAAGAGACACTATATATCACCAAATAATAACACCTTTAATTAAGTGTCAAATCATGGGTTGAATGCCATTAAAAAGACAATGAAATGAGCATCAAAATGAAACTGAAATCATTCATTTGGACTTAGAATACTCAAGATATGCTAAAACAATACATGGGTATAAATCTAATAAACATGCATGAGAAAATAAGACAAATATTGCAAATAGATTCCTGGAGGGAGCCCATTTGCAAATAACAAAAACAAGAGGAGGCTATTGCAATTTCGTTTGCATGCAGGAGTATTTCTGCAGTTTCCCACAACCGGTAGGGCCTTGATGTAAATTTCCCCAGGCGCGCACGTGAGGTACACGCCTGGAACCTTGATGTAATTTTGGATAAGGCCAGGGTATCTATGCAAATTACCCAACCTCTCACATGCCCCACACGTGAGCAGGCTAGGTTCGCATGGGAACAGCTTCGGGTGACACGCGACAGCTATTGGTTGCTTCAAGCAGGTGGCTCGGATAGAATGAGCCTGAATGAAGTATGACGACAACTTTTCAAGCCCTAGGTACAAAGCTAAGTTGGTTGTAAAAGGATTCAAAAAGAGAAGAAGAGTTGACTATGAGTGTCTTTTAGCATAGTAGTTCTTTGATTAGCATTTATCCTTGATTTAAAGATTCAAAAGATGGACATGAAAATAAATTTCATCCATGGTGACGTTGAGGAGGAAACTTACATGTTTGCAATCTTAGGGTTTCATGGTCAAAGGCAAAACAAGATCAAGTTCGCAAGCTAAAGAAAAGCCTTTATGACTTGAAAGAGGCATTCAGACAACGGTTCAAGAAATTCGATTCTTTTATGGAGGGGCATGACTACTTCAAGTTTACATTAGATCATTGCATTTTCATGAAAAAGTTCTCAAGCGACGACTCATCACTTGGTTGATTAATGTTGATGATATACTTATTGTTAGCAGCAATAGCTAGAGGATTTCAAACTTGAAAAGGTAGCTTAGTAAGTCCTTTCCAATGAAGGATTTGGTACATGCTAGCCAAATCCTTGACTTGAAATAACACATGATAGAAAGGTAAGGAGGTTGAGATTTTCATAAAAGAAATATGTTGTGAATGTACTTCAAAGATTTCATATGGACAGGGTAAAGTTAGTTAGCAACCCTATTGGAACACATTTCTAGTTGAGCTCCAATAAAGCCTAAGAACAAATGAAGAGAGGAAAGATATGGAAGTAGTTTTCCATGCATCAACTACATGCACATTAATGTATGATATGATTTTGTATAATGCCTGACTTTGCCCACATGATTGGATTTATTTTATTAGTATATTTGCCTCAAATCATGAAAATGAATGTTGGGGAAAATCAAGTGGATTTTGAGATATATTCGAGGTACCAACAATTACTTTTTTTTGTTTTGGAGCAAAAAATCATTCTCCTTGGCTATACAAATGTAGACATGGCAGAAAATGTTGATGGGTAAAAGATATGCATTACTTGATGACATTAGCATGTGATGCATTTTCTTGACAATTCTGATTTCATAAGTATGTAACTTTATATACTATAGAAGTCAAATTTATTGCATATAGAGAGGCTTGCAAGGAATTGTTGTGGATGACGATATTAGTAAGAACTCTAATTTAGTTAAAATAAGTATACGCTTTCTTGAAAAGAGTTCAACTTTCTATATAAGGTCGAAATTTATCGGATATTATAATGAAGTTGTTTAGATCAAGTGATTTTTCACTTCTGTTTTTTTATGTTTTCTACGTTGAAGTCGTCACCTATGCATTTATGTGGTTGCTATTGTGATTTAATTAGTTTGCTCCTTGTGCTTATTATATTCATCTTTGTTTAGGGGTTTAGGGGTCATTCAGTTAGGAAATAATGACAAGGGATAAGGAGGAATATGACATTGTTATCGTTCGTTTGAAGGGAGATGATGATAAAGAGGAATAACAAGGGATAATTGGTAGTTATTTCTATTCTTTGTTCGGCAGGAGGAAGAGGATAATGGGAGATAAGGGTTTATGTTAGATAAGATTGTTAGATAATTGGTAGTTTTTTTTATGGGAGAGACAGAAATTGGAGGAATAAGGAAGGGAACCTTATCCTTGTATTGACGCTAGAGCCAAAACATTGACCAGTTGTGGAAAGATAAGATATCCGAGGAATAAATGTGTTCTCTAGGGGGTTACCTTAGGTTTTGATGTGAGTTTTCCCCCAAACCCTCATTTTCTCCCCTATCATGGGGCCCACCCAACATGCACTCTCTCTTTTATTTAATATATCAGACAATTCATTTCTCTTTTATTCATTCCAACAAAAAAATATTATATCATTTTATCGCCTAAAAATTATAAGGGTTATTTACACCCATAATCATGAGTAATTTCGTAATTACAATCATAACAAATCGTGAATTACACCCAAAATCATCAATAATGTTGAACTCTTACATCCATAACCCCGTGTTAACTTCCATCAAAATTTTCATTAATTAGAACAGAATCCACAAAATATTTTATATTTTCTACCCTTGAATTTCTCATTATTTACAAATGAGATCTTCCTCCTCCAGCCCCCAACCCTCCCCCACTTGTCGACCACCTCCTCCTCCCCATCCTCCTTCAACACCCCTACCCCGTCGTCGACCAACTTCCCACCTTCCCCTCTCATTCCTCCTCCAACACCTTCCCCCATCATGGGAATCACGTTGATCATCCTCTTCTCGTCTAACTCTTGATGAATCATCCCCTCCAAGCCCTCTTCTTGAGCAGCCGAACAAAGAATCAAGGGGGAGGTGGGAGGTGGCCAGCGGCACATGAAGAAAGAGAAGGAGGAGGTTCGGTGGGAGAGGGGGCACACTGGAGGAGGAAGGGGCGAACTCTACACCTTCGTGAATGAATTGCCCATTCCCATCGCCATCTCCCGTGAAGCATATCAAGGAGATGCTCGCACGGTGGCACGAGACTGCGAAGACCATAAAGATGACGATTCCATAGGATGAGGTGGTTAGCGGGGATGGGATGAGCTGGAGGAGGAAGAAGGGGAGGGGGAGATGGTTAGTGGAGGTGGGGTGAGACGGAGGAGAAAAAATGGGAGGGAGAGGTGGTCGGAAGGGGTGGGGAGAGCTAAAGGAGGAGGAAGGGGAGGCGGAGGTGGGGTGAGATGGAGGAGGAAGAAGGGGAGCGTGCGAGCTGGAGGAGGAAGAAGAGGAGGGGGAGGCGGGGATGGCGCGAGCTGGAGGAGAAAGAAGGGGAGGGGAGGCGATCAACGGGGGGAGCGTGTCGGGGAGGAGGCGGAGGGAGGTGGGTGACAGCTTGGAGGAAGAGGAGGGCGGAGGGGCGGGAGGAAGGGAGTGAGGGGGAGGGCGTCGAGCATTGGAGAAGGTAGGGGGAGGGGTTAGGGGTTATTTATTTATTTACTGAAATTTTTTAATAGTTGTTGGATATACCATGAGTTAGTTTAACCCAATGATAAAGTTGGGTTAACAAAAAAAACTAATAGAGGGTTTTGGGTGTGAGACAGAGTGACTATCCGAAGCTTCTCGTGTAATTCACGAGTATATATGGTTATGACTGTAATTACGAAATTACTCAGAATTATAGGTATAAATATCCCAAATTATAAAACTTCATACTCACTTTCTTGAAACCCCGCAACAGTGGCATCGAACCTTCTCAATAGCAAATTTGAGGTTACCCACCACGAGAAAACCATCCAAACACGCTTCAGGGTTTTTCACACCATTACGGGTTTGTTTGTTCGTCGATGGAAGTCGTCCAAAGAAAAATTCTCAAGGAAAAAATCTCAAAACAAAAGATGCTCAACCATCATCAGAAGGATAGGGTTATATTACATGAAAGGATGATCAATTATCTGTAACAATCGGAGAAGCAAGGGCAGAGATTTCCATGTTTCTGGGCAACAATACTACAAAGAACACTGTGGAAAAGCTGCTCACTGCAGGGAATACACAGCCTCGAGCTGGGACTGAAGCCATATTCCTGCTGAGCTTGATCGAGCAAATCCAGGAACAATGGGTGTTCAAGGAAGCTTACTCGAATGATGAATCTTTTGCGCTCTTCGCCGACGTAGACCGCGAGGTGGCCTTTTGGAACATCACTAGGAATGATCTCTTCTCTGGCCTGTGTGTGAAGAAGCTCGTACGCCTTAGAGCTTCGAACTCCCTTCTTTACAGTCTTCACTGTTTTAGAGAATGTACCGATGAGTCTGCTGGTGGGCATCTTCATAGACTCAAACTTTGATGTTGTGTGAGATCTTTGGTGATTGAAATTGAGTTGTGTGTGCTTTTATATACCGAGATATCTTGTTTGTTTATTGGCAAAGATCGTGTTGAGATTTGAGGAGACTCCGTCGTTCTAATGATTGGCGGGGGAGCGTGTGCGCTTGGAGATGTGCTAGCTGGAAGGATCTGTGCTAGAAGTTTGCATGTGGAATTTATATACACGCTGACATTATGTAGATGGAAAGCAGTGCACTGGTTGTGGTCCTAGGAAAATCGTACTCGCAAAATTGTACGATAACCTTGCAGTTCGATGAATGGGCACGGAGACCTTGGCGTTCTTGTGGGGCTCAAGATACTTCTGGTTTCTTAGCATCAGAAGCTGTTGAGCTTTTGAAGAGGATTCAAAAAGTCATAAATAGTAATGTGATGGTTCCTAGATTTATAGAAGTAGTGTTCATAAGGATTGGTTTTGCAATTCAAAAAGGACTAGCGGCGCAGCTTGTTACCCTCTTGCCTCCTATTTCGATGTAATCCGTCTATTTATATATGAAGGTCAAAAGTAACCATGATCTCAAGAAGTTTTCTGGTTAGCCCAATTGATTTAGCAGCATGGCTGCGGTTAGCCAGGGTATGGAGCTTGTGTTCCTGACAGAGCAGGAGGTATAATACTGAAGTTGATCATTTGGTAAGGGAAGTTCTGTTGCAAGGCTCTGTCTGTCCCTGGTTAGAATTTCCTTTCTTGCATTAATAACTGGATAACACTAATTTCGTTGATTAATTTAATGTTCATTATGTGGGAACTTCATTGATGTTTTTTTTTGTTCATTTTACTTGATTGCTGCTGGTTATGTTTTTGCAGTGTGCTCTTTGGATGACCAACTGTGTCGAAAGCTCAGTCTCCATTAAGGAGCCAGCGCTTAGCCGCTTTCAGGTGCGAGCGAAAGTGCTGTAGGTGCTATAGTTCAACAGCTAAGATTCCCGAATATGAATATGTAGTAGTAAAACCTTCGTCAGAGGTCTCTTACCGCAGATCTTTGGCCCAAGTTTCAGTCACAGCAGGGTGGAACTGCTGATTTGGCAGAGGAAGGCTTCCACTGCCCTGGGAACAATAGTAGCAATTCGATCAGCTTCCGCATCGGGACCGATATGCCGTATATGTTGATGGTTTTCTTTGGAGATTCTGGGGAGGTGGGAGGGTAACACCTATCTGAGTTTGTTGGTTGGAACACAACTCTCGTGACTGATGGCCTCTGGAAGTGAGGCATGTGCTGCAGCATGGAGACTGCTGCAATGGAATCATTTGGAATGATATAAGGATGAGAATAAGTGTTTTAT
Source organism: Ottelia alismoides (assembly GCA_037367405.1). Classification (NCBI taxonomy): domain Eukaryota; kingdom Viridiplantae; phylum Streptophyta; class Magnoliopsida; order Alismatales; family Hydrocharitaceae; genus Ottelia; species Ottelia alismoides. The sequence continues at coordinate 91,111 of JAZKJV010011351.1, read as the reverse complement.
AGACTGGCTATTCCATACCTTGAGATATGATCTCAAGAATACCTCTTAGATCTTAGTTCTGAAGTTGTTCAGAAGCAAAGAAGAGAGGGTATTGGGACTGTCACATTTGCAGTACACCTTGGACATATTCCATTCCTGGAAATTCCAAGAAAGGCTTCCTTCCCTTGAGATTTGGTACTGACCTATCTAAAGGGATAACACCTCAAAGAGTTGAGGAAGTGAATGCTAGAACTGCTTGCACTTGTGCATCAGTTACGAGAAGCTAAGTATGCTAGATGTGTACAAAAGCCAAATGTCTGCCATGCAGTGGGAGTAGTAAACTGTTACTAATCCTACTATGGAGAAAGAACACTTGATTGCAGTAATAACAATATCTTCAAAGATGACAAGGCTTTAGAGATAGTGATCTCTAAGTCTTATCTTCAAGAGCTTAAGACTTTATAGATAGAGATCTAAAAGGTCTTAACTGTGGATACCTTGAGAGATAGTGATCTCCCGGAATAAGGGTATTCTGATAAGGATTATGGAAATACTGGTTATAATAGTTATTAAGCAATAGTGTCAAGGACACTATAACTGCTTTGACTAGATTGAGTATAGGTTGCATTAGATGCAACATTCGCATTGGATGCGAGCACTGTTACCTAGGGATATGCAAGTGCCGTAAAAGGACTTGGCATAGTCTTTTGGGAACAGAGTGACTGATCATCTTACCTAGCTATTTTTCTAAATAGCATATGATTGTCACATGAGTGTGGATTAAATAATTAGCCCGTTAATGGCTCTTTGGGCTAGTGGGAGATTGTTGGACAAGTGAGCCCACGGCGAGCCATTATGCAATAAATGTTATTACGAATATCATTCCCTGATCTGAGATGAAGAATAAATAATTTGCATAATAGGTCCCTCTGTACAATTAGGGTTATGTACCATGGCTATCTTAATGATCATACAGCTGTTGATTCAATTATTGAATCATAGAGGCTGGTGTTTGGATGAATATCTAAAGGGTTAGATTGAGGACTCATCAAGCACCGTCAAATGATTATTAAGATGTGATCTCCAGCCTGAGTAGGAGATGGCAATCCTTTCTCACATAGGCTGATATCTGACCGACCTCTTGATGCAGGTCCTCTGCATAGGAATAGAGATTCAGAGGTGTCAGATTAGTTAGGTCAAAGAGTTGACTTAACGAGATCGAGATAACCAAAGTCCTATGTTGAATGCTGTCACAGCATAGGCACGCATCCTCTGACCGGAGACAGATGTATTGCTATATGTCTGAGTATGTACATTTGGCAGACCAATAGGTTGATGACCTAACCACGGTCTATACACCGGCGAGCTGGTGTGCATATAAGGGCATATGAGTAATACGATCTCTCAAAGGGATCATACAGGTTCACTACTGAACCGGAAGACATGAGCTCACTCTTGAGATATTGGGAGGAATCAAATTCCGTGCACGGTCGTCTCGCTTTGGAAGCTTGACTGAATTTGTAGGTTTGATATATACTTTTGGAAAGTATATGATCAAGACCTAGGTATGATATATGCTTTTGGAAAGTATATGATCGATACCAAATCCCAATGATCAAATGAGAAACTTGGTGATCGAACCCTGAAGAAGACAGTGAAAAATAGATCTTGATCTTCGGGTTGACCATGGGTCTTCCAGTATGCAGGATGTACAGGTATTGGGAATACCTGAAGGGTGATGTGATCATAAACGATTGTATATCCATGACGCTTCCATTCCGAGGGAGTGATGAAACAGGTCTGGATTTTAGTGACTCCTTCCAGTAGAGAAGCAATCTGATCTTAGTCCAAGTGTTGGACATTGGTCTGAATGAGATCCAGATTCAATGAAGATTAGATTTGCGGTCTTGATTTAATCAAACATCTATGGGAGGTTCGTTCGATCTGGATTTGAGATAATATCTCAACATCCAAGTCACTATACGTGGAACAATACAATCGCCCTGTCCTTATCTCCAAGTATCTGCGGAGAAAGCACATTATTCTTGAAAGGGTTCAAGAATAATTCTTTTGATGAAATATCCAAGCAAGGACTTGATGATTAAATGAGATTTAATTATCAAGCTTAATATGAATATAACTCATATTGTGAAAATGATTGTCTAAGATAATTAAATGGGATTTAATTATCAAGGATTAAGAGAATGTGGATAACACTATCCATGATATATGTGTATTATAAATATGATTTATAATATACATATATAAGAGAGAGAATTTATGTGAATAGCATTTGTTGATTAATAATGTGGATTAGATTCACATTTATTAATTAATTGGAAATGCAATTTACTAACTAGTTTGGGTTGTGAATATGATTCACATAATATTCAATGGCATGATTGAAATATTCACAAATTAATTTGGAATTAATTTGGTGGATATTATTGCAATAATAGTTATTGCAATTTAATTAAGAAATAATAAGATAAATAAAAAGGAGACAAAATAACCCCCAATTTTAGGGAGGTTGGTTGACTCCATTTTATTTATCACATTATCTCTTAATTAGTTAATGTTAAATTAAATTATGTTGATAATGTTGCAACATTTTTAATTTAAATTAATGTTGTTGGTTTTAACCAACAACAATCATAGCCATTGATTTAGCATGGACCAAGCATAGCCCTTGGATCCATGTGTCCCATGGATTGAGATCCATTGGATCCTAAACTAGTATAAAAGGAGGGCTAGGGTAGCCTTTCCAAGTTACAACAACAACATTCTTGAGTTGAAGAACTCTACACTCTCTCTCTCTCTCCCATTCTCGTGGGGTCTCCCTAATATTCAAGTGGCCGTCCACTTTGTGTATTAGGAAGGAGATCATTTTTCTATTCCTCGACGCTTGGATCTTCGTCAAAGGATTGCGGGAAGGACGCGACTCATCATCGTGCCCGCAAGCGCATTCTCCGTGGGTCGGACTTAAGATAGGAGGATCTCTACTTTGAGATCTCGCGATCACAACCACGCTTCAAGAGGTATTCCTTATACTTTGTGGTTTGATGAAACGGTCCGAGAAGTGTTCTCGTGATCATGTGGTTTCATCTTTAAAGTTTAAATTTTAATTTCCGCTGCATCTAGCATCTAGTACGACTAGTTGCTCCGATTGCATACGATGCGATCGACACGCTTCCGTGATGCGCTTGAGGATTCTCAATATCCTTCACCTGGGAGCTATTCTTGAAGTAGAGTAACCCTCAGATGGGCTCTTTAGAGCCTGCAAATGATTTCAAAAACATGGCAAAGCAGAGGGGAGGGTCCTGGCTTTTATTGGCGAAGAATCGAGTGAAATAGAGGGGATGGATCGAGGTCCGATGAAGTGAAGGAGATGGACCTTGACAAGGTTCAGAAATGCGGTATTCGTTCGGTCTTGCAGTCTAAAGCGAGTAAGCTGGTATGCGGAGGAGTATACGGAAGTATATGCGGTTCATGCAGTTTATAATATTTTAGTTTATAATATTATAAAATAAACAATAAAATGTGTTTATATATAAAAGTTGATGATATAGCAAAATTCAAAATCAAAATTTCAAATAAGGTAATATAATCAATAAGATATATATGCATGATATTATAAATTGATTGTTTTTAATGTGTATTTTGAGTTTAATGCATATATATACATATATGAATTTGTATTCAACGGGGAACACATAAATTCTATAAGAAAACCTTTGATGTATATATAGATCTTATAGATAACAAAGGCTAAAGAATAATCATACCTCAAATTATATACATATATGTATCTCCAAGGGATAAAATATATTGACACAAAATATATGGTAAGATTGTTTGCATATAAAATTTATTAGAAACACAAAAATGAAAGTGTTCAATTATTTCATATTTTATTTTAAGAACTAGAATGAATTTCATTAGATAGAAAATTCAAAAAGCAGTAAACAATTCATTAATAAGTGTTGAGAACAATGGAAAAAATGGATATGAGAAAACAATATCCTAGATTATATTCCCAAACGCAACATATACGAGAATAATGAAAAGATGCATCAATGTAAATGATGATATAAGACTTGCTCGAAAAAAACTCGAGTTAATGTGTCATCAATATATCATGGATTAACATGAATCCTATCAGATATGCAGTCACATATGCCTCGTATGCGGACCGCATATGCGTTTTGACTGCATATTGCCGCGTATGGCATATGCTCTTCGGTCAAATGACCGAATACACATATACGGCCGCATATGCGACCACATGGACCGTATTTCCGAACACTGTACCTTGATGTTCCTAATCAAGCGAGATCTGGTTGGTTGGCGAGTTGGGAATGATGGAGATCAAAGGGGAGAGCAAATGGGGTGGCTACGATGGTCGGAAACAACGTAGGACGGTGAATGACAATGGGCGGAGCTCGCGAGCTCCGGTGAGGCTATGTCCTAAAGATTAGGCACAGATACTAATTAAATCATGAAATAAATGCATGAAATAAAAGCTACGAATAAAATCTACCTAAAAACGAATAAATTTCCTCGACTTGGTCAGAGCCAAGGAGATGGAGCCTCACGCCAACGTGGCGGAGATGGTCGGGAACCGCTCCTAGATCACTCCTCTACGCTGCAAAGTGCGGGGTGAGCAAGCTGTCACCTTTCTCAAGCCCGTGGATGCAAAATGAGGGACATAATGGGGGTAGAAAGGAACTGAAAAACAAAAAGTGGGGACCTGGGTGCTAATGTACATGTGAGGGAACAATAGAGAAGATCATGAAAATGCGGGTGTAAGCGTGTATATACATGGGATCTAAAGGCATGGTGAGGTGATGGATCATGCGATGCATAGAAAAGGTGATGAAGTCGAGATGAAAGATCTAGAGGAGATGGCATGAAAATTCGTGGAAGATGGAGGGGTCACAAGGTGGCGTCTAGGTCATGGGGTGGCATCTAGGTCAGAGGGTAGGCTATACAGTTGACCCGAGGTCAGCTGTCCAAGCCACATGATTGCCTAACATGCTAAAAGACAAAATTGGGAAAAATGAGAAATAATTAGAAATAAAATAATAAATGAATTAACTAGATAAAAGTTATAAAATAAAAAATATTTATTATTTTATGTAGTATAGTGGTAGTACAGTATGTCTACCACACAAAAGATTAGGGTTCAAATCCCACTCTTGCAGGGGTTGCTTTAGGTAGTCGACGACCAGCATAAAAAATAGTTGAATCTTTCAACATGGATTTAAACAAAAATCCATGTAGCCGACTCTACTTATAGTGGGAGCAGACTAGGTACATTATTATTTTATGTAGTATTTTTATATGGTACCCATTTAATGGTCTAGTGGTAGTATAGTCTGTCTACCACACAAGAGACTAGGGTTCAAATCCCACTCTTGCAAGGGTTGCATTGGGTAGTCGACAGCCATCGTAAAAAATAATCGAATCTTTGAACATGGATTTGAGCAAGAATCCATGTAGCTGACCCTACTTACATTTTAAATTTTATTATTTTATATACATAATTTATATATCTATAACTTATTTAGATATAAAATATATTTTTATTATATTTTTTGATATATTTTGTACACTTAAATAGATATGTATATTTATTATATAGGTATAAGTATAGTATATTCATCTATGTAAATTTGCGATTTCCGCCACTGCTGTAATTTCTCATGCTTTTAATTCATGACTAGTTGTTGTTGGGCACACGCAAATCACAGCCTCAGTTTATGATATTTTTTTATTTGTGCATTATAATTTTTTCCCTTAGATCCACAAATCAAAGTTATTTTTCGGATCCACACCTACTCACCATATTTGTGTAATTGTAAATCTATTATTTTATTTTAGTGTATTTTTATGATCTTATTGTATTCTTAATATGTACATACACTATATAGAATATTTACAAAATTATAAAAACATAAAATTTAAAAATATAAAGAATAAATAACATGAATATTTTATTCATGTATATAGTACAATATGGATCCAAAACCTTTTTACATCTTAGCTCCAAAATAAATTAAACTACCTTTATTAAATAGCTAATAAAAAGTTAAATATAATTAAAGACGATTTTGATACATTTTGAGTTCATATGGAGAAGATATGGGTATGGAAACTTTGGAATTTGAATTTTATTCTGAGTATAAAATGTACATTGTGTATCATTTTTATATGAAATCAATTTTGTATTTTTCTATGTATTTTTATCTACAACTTTTATGTACAAAGTTTCTTTATTTGAGGTATAAATAATAAAGCATAAAATGGGTTCCAAAAGTGAATTATTGGAGGATAAAATTAGGGTTTTTATTGTGTTTTTGACCTTTATCTCCTCGTACTTTATTCGTTGTCGACCCAGTCATCATGATGCCTAGGTCTCTCGGTTTAGGGTCATAAAATACCTTTGATATTTTATTTCTTTTCTTTATTCTATTATTTTGATTTTAAACAATGTATTTTATGCAGTAATTATACAATAATAATGAATGTTAATTTATGCAAAATAATGATTTATACATGCATTTAGCTAGAGTTTAAAGGCCAAAAAAGAATAAAGATAATGAAATGAAGATTCATCAACCGAGCCGAGTTCAAGTTGAGGTGTGCTCAACTCGATAAGTCATTTTTTATGTTATTAGTTTTTTTATACATTTTCCATTTAATATGTGCATACATTATGTATAAATATGAGGAGAAAATGGTGCAACACTAACAAATTATTAAAATTTGTGTGATATTCTATGTCTTAATTTTTGACTTTTTGTCCAATTTTTAATATCATATGATTAAAAAAGTGACAAAGGTTTAAAAAATCTATATTGGCAAGAGCCATCCCTCTCCCACGCATGACACCACGGTTCTCTCTCTCTCTCTATCTATCTATCTCTCTTATCTCCTCCATCATCTCCCACAAGGTTTCTCCTTTGTGCACAAGCAACATAACCCTTTCCAGCAGCTAGTGTGGCTCTACAACTTCCAGATTCTCCTTCATACACAAGCACTACAAGCTGCCTTACTTATCCCTCTGCACACTCGCGGTGCTATAGTTCCACCTCCCCCATCTCTAAATGCTATTATTATTAATAATGGAACTACTATTGAGTTCGACTGCTTCTCCAAAGAAAGTTCACTACAAAGAATATAGAATCAACCTACGACAAAAATGCTCATTAAGATGATCGCGAGCCAACTCGAATTCAATGAGTTCGAGTTTGAGTTAGCATTCCTAAGCTCGGAGCTTATCAAGTCCGAGCTTAAATCCGAGTTTTGTTAACGAGTTTGAGTCTGAGTTGTGACCGACTCGACTCGTTTTACTCGATAGACACCGCTACTTCCTATATATTGGTTGAACTATGCGATGATGTGATTATCGTGTTTGTGTTTGTTTAATATATATCACTGAACGATTGCTAAAAAAGAAAGAATCCGGAGTTATTATTGAACAAAATATTGTGGAATCCAAAATTAAAAAATGGCTCTAGTCTAGAGTCATATGAATGACCTGCTAGAAGCTCGTGTGAGAGTTGGTTTGACTACCTTAACCATGATGGAATATTTTCGGGATATTAATGAGCAAAGCATAGCTCTATTCATCGACAATATATTTTCGTTCGTTCCTTGTTAGGGAGAATGCTTTCATAGTGAGTTATCAACATATTCTTGGTATGGAAATGGGATCTTTTAATTGATCAATAAGAATTACCTTCCAGAATATTATTGTCTCAGAAGGTCCAATATCAAGATATGGATGCGAGTTCGAGTCAGACATTATGACAAGGAATGATCCTATAGTGTGATAAACCTTGTCTACTCTGTGAATCTCTGACCTTATTGCCCTAAATCAACCTTCAAAGTTTCGCATTCATAGCATCATTGTGGTGAGTGATACGTTTGTTGAATCATATCCAGCCAGAATCGAAACAATTATCAAAAGGATGAGATTATATTACATGGCGAGGAGCACACGAAAGGATGAGCAATCATCTGTAACAATCGGAGAAACAAGGGCAGAGCTTTCCAGGTTTCTGGGCTGCAATACTACAAAGAACACTGTGGAAAAGCTGCTCACTGCAGGGAATGCACAGCCTCGAGTTGGTACTGAAGCCATATTCCTGCTGAGCTTGATCGAGCAAATCCAGGAACAATGGGTGTTCAAGGAAGCACACTCGAACGATGAATCTCTTGCGCTCCTCGCCGACGTAGACCACCAGGTGGCCTCTGGGAACATCACTGGGAATGAGCTCTTCTCTGGACTGTGTGTGAAGAAGCTCGTACACCTTAGAACTCCGGACTCCCTCCTTCACAGTCTTCACTGTTCTAGAGAATGCACCGAAGAGTCTGCTGGCAGGCATCTTCATAGCCTCAAACTTTGATGTTGAGAGAGATCGTTGGTGATTGAAATTGAGCTGCGTTTGCTTTTATATACCACGAAATCTTATTTGTTTGATGGCAAAGATCGTGGTGAGATTTGAGGAGACTTGGTCGCTCTAATGATTGGCGGGGGAGCGTGTGCGCTTGGAGATGTGCTAGCTGGAAGGATCTGTGCTAGAAGTTTGCATGTGGAATTTAGATACTTGCTGACATTATGGAAATGGGAAGCAATTCACTGGTTGTGGTCCTAGGATAATCATACTCGCAAGATCGTACGAACGCGTCGTGGTTCGATGAATGGGCACTGAAACCTTGGTGTCAAATCTGATGAACTGGTTAGCCCAGTTGGTTTGGCAGTACGGTTGCAGTTAACCGGTTATGGAGCTCGTGTTGCTGACAGATCAGGAGGCATTATGATCATAGTATGGTGGCCATCATGGAAGTACGCCCCATTCTTTTAGCAATTTAGGACATTAGGAGTCAACTAATGTGGGCATGGCATTATTGTTATACGTGAACTTTGCTAGGGAAAGGTAAACCTTCTAAGATCCTTCACAATCAATGGTACTTTGCTTAGAGTAAGTCTTCGCGTGTTTGGATTGTCCTCTTAGATTACACATATGTTTACATATAGTAGGATGAACTAGACATAACTCACTCATTAAGTCCTTCGTGAACTCTCCTTGACAAGAAGGGCGTAGGTGATTGGCTATGGTGGAGTAAACAAAGAAGACAAAGAAGTTGGGTCATTGGTTGAGTATGAAATAAAAGCTAAAGAGCATAAACGAAAAAAAGAATAAGAAGAAAATTGGATAAAGATCACTTGGGGGCGAAGTGATTTGTATAAGTATGGGAGGTCAAGAACCTCTATCGTCGCTCGAAGATCAGTGAAACTTGAGCTCAATGTGTGACATGGTGCAAGGTTTTGAGACCTTGGGTCACTTCCTTGGCGATTCTACTCTCGCGTTGATGCTTGAGTGCCTTAAATGATTATTGTCGCCAATTGTTACTTAGTGGAGGTCGATCTGGAGGTGATGCTTCAAGCCTTGGCATTAGATATGAAAGTTAAAAGTCCGATTTTGGGTGGATGACATCAATGATATAAGTTACGAGAGGGTGAGAGAGATGGTACGAGGGATAGCGGTGAGTCGTGGGTCATGTTGAATTTAGGGTTCAATTCGACTTTTAAGGAGTTATGAATTCTAATGCTTAGATAGCTTTAGTATACATGTATTTGAGGATGTTTTTATTTTTATTTATATTTTTCCTATTTTCAATGATATTTTATATTTTATTTACGTAGTCTACATTATTAGAGACATGTGTATGTTTTTTTATTATATTTTATTAATTAGGTTATTGTGGTTTTAAAACTAGGGTTATTAATTCACATGTATAAAATAAGTATGAATTTCAGGGTTTAAATTTAATTCCTTTTGTCCTACTTATTTTGATGATTTTTATATTTGTGTTAGATAATATATTTACAAACATGATTTACAAAATATTTACCGGAGTGAATGAGTGATGCCTGTGCCTGGATTAATTTATAAATGTCTAAAATGGAAAAAATGGGGCTGCCCCCTGGGGGCAGCCAACATGGCTGCCCCCGTCCCATTTTTCGGCATTTTTTTATTTTTTATTTTTTTGAAAAATAAAACCATGTATATTCATCCATATATCCCTCCTACATGCCATTCAAATTTCGTCAGAAACAGAGACTCCTACGGCCTCCATCTCGATGGTATCGATTTAAAAAAATCCTGTTACCGTTAAAAAATTACTGTCCGGATGGAGGCCGTAGGAGTCTCTGTTTCTGACGAAATTCGAATGGTATATAGGAGGGATATAGGAATGAATGTAAATGGTGTTATTTTTCAAAAAAATAAAAAATTTTGCCCAAATAAGGCGGGGGCAGCCATGTTGGCTGCCCCTAGGGGGCAGCCACATATGACCCGTCTAAAATACATAGTTACATATATCAATTAGGTCCAAAATCCTACTTTCCATTTATAACCATTATCATCGAAAAGTATTACCCACCAAAAGTATATTTCTAATATATCAACTTTAAAGTTGAGTAGGATCCAATGTAAGTTCATATACTTAAGAATTTTAGCTTTAAATTTCAATACATGTGAAATTAGGATTTGTATTTTCTTGGTATTTATGTACCTTGTGATTTTTGTCTTATTTTTTTATCTTCATTCACACTATTATTGAACTAATCCAACTGGAATCAAGTCCTTAGAATGTATAATTGAGGTCCTTTTAAATTTTATCTGGATTTTCCTTAATGGGATTATTTATATGTTAGTAAAGCTCAATAGCCTGTTTTTGACAAGTGGTGCATTATTTTATTATTTTGTGTGAGTTTTTGTATATTTGCTCAGGAATTTAGGTCAAATTTGGAGTATAAGTGGATGAATAACATTTTCATCGCATACTTGTGGTTAGTCCCAAGTATTATCTTTGGCCCAAACTTTTATTGTTTTTTGATATTGGCATTGGTTTAATTCCAGTCTTGTTAGTCCCAGATATGGAATCATATTTAAGTCAAAAATGTTGGAACATAATAAATCAGGATAAGTTCATGCAATCAATATAGAAATATAGAAAACCAGAAGGGTCAAAGAAACTTTGCTCTTAATTGAAAAAAATATCAAGGTTTTCAAAATCAGACCAGAAGTTGAACTGGTAAATCTTCGATTTGTTTAAATCAATCAGACCGTTGGTTCAAATCAGTAGGACCGACAATGATGTCAACGTGGCATCGTCATTAATTTTCACTGGCCAAGAAAAAAATCGGACGAGACTAAGTATACTGGCCGGACCGGTCAAACCAATTTTTTGAACCGAGAAAACTGGATATAATATACATACATGAGTACATGTAAATAAAATGATCATTCAAAATTTAGTAAAGTGGAATGCTAATAAATTAAACATGACAATAAAATAGTGATTTAGTAAATTGGTAACAGAAATTCATAACGATAATTGTAGTTTAAACCGTTATATAGCACATGTTTATGATCTATCAAGTTGGACAAACCGACAAGTAGATCGTACGATATCAAACTATATGGCATGTTAATTACGGAACTTCAATCATGTGGTGGGTGCCCGTTCACCAATATACACATCAAAACAATACTTAAACTTCTTGTATTTTTATGCATTTTGTAAATGAAGATCAAAATTAATGTTCAAATAATTAATCTCTATCTTATCGTATGATATTCAAAATCTAGTATAATATGATAACCTCAAAACACGATTGATTATTGATTTTGTTATGTGAACTTGCTAATGGTCTGTTATCAATAGCTATCAAACCCCAATCAAAGCCGGTCCAACTCTGGTCAACTCGGTCCGGCCTGATTTATTATTATCATTATGTTAAAAATATTTACATGGAACAAGCTAAATAGACTGGTTCGAAGTCGATTCTCAGTCCAACTAGTCTGATCGGTTGATCCGGTCTGATTTTTTAAACCATGGAAAAAAACATCATTTCCCTCGTGGACTATTATCATTCCCACGACGATAGACCGTTTTGCAAACATATATGTCATGTGCCTTATTACTTTGATGTTATTCACAATTTTATTCCCAAAAATAAATTTCTGTTTCGCTAAATTCTGTTGGTTTACATTGATTTTATCGAAGATGCATGCTCTTTTTTTTTCAGTCGGATGAATATGGTGGGGAAGATGGTTACTCTTGGCGTTGATGATGTTTTGTATCATATGAAGAAGCGTAAGAAAATCATCTCAAAAAATATGATCAGTTATCTAACAGGATGTCTAGCATTTTTACATGTAAGTTAATATTTTATGTAGTACTTTTAAATTTTTAGAGCATTATGTTAATGTGTACATTGTGTTTACATTATTTTTTGTAAAGTGAAGGCACCCATTATAACCCTAAATAGCCATGTACTCCTTGGAGAAACTCCCTATATATAACTAAAAGAATATTTATCAAACGAATATATGTTATGTTAATGTTCGGTTCGTTAAACTGTCGAACTAAAATTTGTAGTTTATTCCAAATCCATTATGAAACTAATATTTCTCGAGTTATTTTAGAGCGAACTTTAATCGAATACAAACATGTTAAATTTAATTAACTATGCTACCTCTCACTAATAATAAATTTATAATTTCATTGGTCACATAAACTAATAGAAATTCCCTCTTTTTTACATTTAGATTACATGAGACAATCCAAAAAGATCATAAATTGATGCATACATCTTCCGTCCATCAATGTATATCTCTCGTAGTTTCTAGAATTCGTATAGTTATAGTTGTAACCAGTGTTTGAGCACGTGCTTCACGCGATGGATTCGTATTTGGTCCCGGTCCTAGTGTCAACTCCACTTGGAAGTCACGGCACCAAAAGCTCTACTCTTCTTTCGCTCGACCATGCTTGTAGATGGAACATGATTTAAAAGTCAAAATAGAATATAGTCTCGATGACGAATGTGTTTTGGGAATTGAAATCGCATATGATCATTGTCCCAGTGCCAATTTCACTTGCGTTAAACGTTCTTCTTTCTCTTCCATCACGCATGTGAACAACAATCACCATGCGGATCTGATATACCGCACATCACCAGAAATGCGACCACCACCACCTTTACAACCTAGACTTCGGTGTCTCTTCCACGTGTGAGGACATAACGAATACCCATTCATTCATTTTTATCCCTTTATTTTATCTTTAAATCCATAGATAAATGCATGTAAATATAGATAACTTGGGCAAATTAAATATCTGACTATTGCATGTAAATAATACGTAAATACTTGCAATTAAATACAAAACAAATAAATAATTGAAAGAAAAGAAAAATGAAGGAAGTATTACAAATATTGACTGACCCTAAACCTCGAGACTAAGTCAACATCGACTTGGTCAACAAGAAACAAAGTAAGGGGAGATAAGGATATTTCAATACAGACAAAACAACACTAGCACCTAGATACCCTACATGTACATTGTACATATCTCAAACTTACATTAATTTATACACACGCATGCACACTTCAAATAAAAAGATTTTCAATAACAATCTTGTACATAAAAACACAAAGAAAAAGACAAAAAATATTGCACATAAAAATAAGATACAGTGTGAATGGGACATACAGATGAAAAAGTTGCAAATAGAACTTCACATACCATTTTTTATTCATGTGAATTCAAAACTAACCAAACACACTTTTATTGTATTTTAAATTAAACTATCTATATAATGAAGGTGATTTCATTAAAATTGAAGTTATGATACAAAATATGGCTTTTAGGGTCCCATTGTATACCATACTTGTGTATTTTTATACATTTAATTCATCCTTTGTATTTTTTATCTTTTTATATTTTTCAATATTTGTAAATATTATTTGAATTATGTTAAAAATATAAACACAAAAAGAAACCACTAAAATTTCGTTAAAAAATATATAATAAGATATATAGGTAAACTATACCTATATTATATATATCCGTGTTTTTCAATGTGTACAAATAAACTTAAAAAATAAATAAATTATGTAAATGTATAACTAAATATATTATAAATATATAAATTATGTACATAAAATAATAAAATCAGAAATATGAAATAAAAATAAAATACATTCTATATAGATATTATATCTATAATTATGCTTGTATAAATTAACATATAATAAATAGGCATATAAAAATAAATAGAAATCACCTAAAATGGTACATAAATTAGAAACAACTTTCATGTTTTAAGAAATAATTTATAAAATCATTTGCTATTTTTTTCATTTTATTTCTATTTTCAATTCTATTTTGTCTTTTTGCGGGTGACGTGGACCAATTAGGGAGCAACCCTAGTTGACCACGGTCAACTCCCCACTCCTCTTTGGACCGGTCCATCTGTGGTTTTTCCCTTTTTTCACACCATTTTCATGATCAATCCAGACTCCTTCTACCCTCAATGTGTTCTTCTGAAACCTTTCAACTAACTTTGATCTCTCATGTGGATCGAGAGTTGGCATCTATCATCCCTCGATATGATCAAAAACCCTAGGTGGAGGGAGCTTCTCGGGGCAGCTTGTGTATATAATCACCTCCTACCATTTTTGAAATTAATCCCTCTTGTGTAAACTTTTCGCCCCTTAGATCAAATGTATGTATGTTCCTCCGTGACGGGGAGTGAATCCAATCGACTCACAATGAGGAGGAAGGTGATCAGAGGTGATTCACCTATCACTAGGCAAGACTCTTGCGGTCCTCTGCTCCCATCCCTTTCAGGCAAGTGAGCTGCTCTTTTATTTACTTTTTTGATTCTTAACAGTAGAAAAAGAGTAGTTTAGCATTTTATTCCCGTTGATGTCATCATTTATCCCTTAAAATACAAAAAATGTAGTTCTCAAAGTTCCGAGCTCCATCCCCCATTCATCGTGACCAAAACCTATTCTCCGACCTGTCTTACACCTCTACACCTTCACATCTTCATTTACAGTCGCTCGTACTCATTTCCACTCTAGATCTTGGAAAGACCTGAGAGATCAGCACTCATCCTCTGCTGCTCGTCGAAGCTGCTCCGCCATGACTCATTCCACCAGGATGTACATGTATTGGGAATACCTGAGGGTGATGTGATCATAAACGATTGTATAACCATGACGCTTCCATTCCTAGGGAGTGATGAATCGGGTCGGGATTTTAGTGACTCCTCTTAGTAGAGAAGTAATCTGATCTTGGTCCAAATGTTGGACATTGATCTGAATGTGATTCAGATGCAATGAGAAGATTAGATTTGTGGTCTTGATTTAATAAAGCATCTATGGGAGGCCCGAGATCTGGATTTGAGATGTGATCTCAATATCCAAGTCACTATACGTGGAACAATACAATCGTCATGTCTTTATCTCCAAGTATCCGCGGAGAAAGCGTATTATCCTTGAAAGAGTTCATGGATAATTTCATTATTGATATATGTATCCGAGCATTGAGAAAATTGATAACTAAATGTGATTTAATTATCATGAATAATATGAATTTGATTCATATTATAAGGAGAGATATCTAAGATAATTAAACGTGATTTTAATTATCAAAGATGTGAATAATGTGAATGTGTTCATGTTATTTGAGCACATGAGAAAAGAGATCCAAGATGATTAAATGTGATTTAATTATCATGGATATGAATAATGTGGATAACACTATCCATATTAATCGTATATATTATAAATGTGATTTCTAATATATAAGAGAGAGCTATTTGTGACTTATATTTGTTGATTAATTATTGCTGTGAATTGGATTCAGATTGGATGATTAATTAAAATACAATTTACATTTTGTTTTGGGATGTGAATGTGATTCACATTTTTCCAATGGCATGATTGCAATATTTCACAAAGATAATTATGAATTATTTTTGTGAAATAGTTACAACAATTGTTGTTGTAAATCCTGGAGAAATCATGAGATAATGGTATCTCATGAGATAATGAGATCTCATGAGATAATGAGATCTCATGAGATGTTGGTAGCCATCCCCCCTTTTAAGAGATGGTTTATCTCCTCATTATCTTCAAGGATAATTAATTATTTTTATTTGAATTTAAATATATTTATTTATCAATATATATTAAATTAAATTAAATTAATTATTGTTGTGTTTTTACAACAAGATCATAGCCATTGAAAGAAACACAAATCAATCTCAATCATTGATTATGTGTTTTCCATGGATTGGGATCCATGGACTCCCAAAACCCTATATAAGAAGAGGCACCCCTTGCTCTTCTACGAGTGACAAAATAATGAATGCTCTCTCTGTCTTTTCTCTATACACGCCCACTTTCTCTATCTCTCATGTGGTCGTCCACCATGGATGCCCTAGAGAGATCCTCCACCGTTGCAGCGTCGTCGTTATGCTGCCCGATCGTTTGCTCATGGATCTCCGTCTACTTCGACGTGACTTGCTTGTGAAGAAGACGTCGTATCTCATTTTTCGAGATCATGAGATCCATGACTTGGATTATTGATGAATCCACATTTCATCATCTTTATTCTATCATTTTGGCACCAAAAACCCTAGCAAATGCCTGTAAATAGCATTAAAACCATCATCTTAGCATCCATGCATGTGCATCTCAACAGTGTATAAATCACTGTAATTAAAGCCAAAATTATAGAATAAATAAAGAAAAGAAAAAGAATAAAATATTGTAAATATTTTATGACCCAAAACCCCCGAGACCTAGGCATCTTGATGAATAGGTCGACAAGGAACAAAGTAGGGGGAGATAAGGTCAGAATCACAGAGAAAACACCTATGCTTTTTACTCATTCTTTATTCATTTTGGGACCTATTTTTGGTTCCACTTTTTATACATCAAATAAAGAAACTTTGTACATGAAAGTTGTAGATAAATTAATAAAGAAAAATACAAAATTGATTTCACAGAAAAATACTGTACTGATAAAAAGTTATGGTCTGAATAAAAATCCAGAATCCCAACTTCCCAGACCCGTATCTCACAAATAACAACTCCAAATGCAGCGTACTCACCTTTAATTGTATATAGAATAAAATAATCTATCCAATGGCGGTGGTTTCGCATTTGGCGGAGCTACGGTTTGAAAGTTGAGTTTTGGACCCTCATTGTACACTTGTACCGAATAAAATATTCAATTTATTATTTATTCATTATTTATTCAATTTTATATTTTTATGTTGTAAATAATACTTATAATAATTATGTACATTAAAATAAGAATAAAAAAACCTAAATAAAATACAAAATAAAAATACTGGTATAATAGAGTACATAGATACATTACACATACTTATACCTGTATAAAACACCTTTATATTTTATTAAATATACAAAACATATCATAAAAATAAAATAAAAATATATTTGTGTGTATAAAAGTATCCTATAATTTTAGAAAATAATAAACACAAATAAATAAATTAAAAATACAAAATAAAAAATAAAAGTATTAAAATACATAGGTAATATACCTATATAAGGCTAAAAAGTGAACTTGTAGAAATATGTATCATAAAAATAAATAAAAATCATAATAAAATACTACATAAAATAACAAATAATTTTCATTTTATAACTTTAATTTAATTCGATTTATTTCTATTAATAAAACTATTTTTTTATTCTCTTTTTCCTGGTTGGTCCACGTGGACCAACCAGGCGCTAGCGACTGTTGACCAGCGGGTCAACAGTCTGTCTTCTTCCTCCCAGCCCATTGCGCGCATCGCTTTCCCCTTGTCTTCGCGCCTTTTTCGAGGCTGCGCCGCTCATCCTCTGCGGCCGCTTCCTTCACGAAACCTCTTCCTCGATCAATCACCTCCATCGCCACCTACTTAACCAACCCCCCATCTTCCTCCCCAAGTTTGAACACCTTCGGTCCACCCTTCAGCGCCAATCCCGTGCTCCTGAGCTCCGTGGAGGTGACAGCTCCACCGCCAGCCCTTCAGCCAAGGCGCGCGAAGTCGGAGGCGCTTCCACCACCTCCCGCAAGCTCGCCGGTCGAGGTAACCTTCATCCTCTGGCTCAGGCCATCGAGGGCATCATCCCGCTTATTTCTTTCTCGCATCTTATTCCTGTTAGCTTAATCTTCGAAAACCCCCAAAAAAATAGAAGCTCCATCGACTAAATCGCTCGATCAAGCACCTCGGCCGGAGTGCACCTCCGGCCGTGCATCCCCATCTCGTTCCACGCCTTCCCGCTACCATCCAAGGGTCCAGGCAGTTTACCCTGGACCCTTTGACCATTTTTTGCAGGTCAACGCTGAAGCACAACGTCTGGAGCTCGAGTTTTGAGCTCGCCGGAGCCCAACGAAGCTGTACAGCTCCGCCCGGACCCCGCGAGCACCACGGCCTCCGCCGTGGTCTTTTGACGACTCCAGAGCCTAGAGGAGGGCCTGAGGAGGCCGCAGCCCGAGTTTGAAGCTCAAACGCCACCGGAGTCGGCCGGAGGAGCTCGAGGAATCTCGCCCAGCCGGGGCTCCGCCGCGTTCTTCCAGTCGCCGTCGCCGCCGTTCGATCGAGGAGGCCCCTCCAGATATAACGTGGACCGTCAGATCATCGCGCCCATCCACCGTCAGATCGTAGCTGAGATCTGATCTCAGACGTCCGCACGTGAAGCGTCATCGGCCGTCACCAGCGCGCCACGCGTCAAGTGGAATCTTCTCCGCCGTTGGATCGCGCGCGCCGTGGGTAATTTTGCAAGATATCCCCGCGCATTTCGTATTTAGTATTTAGTCTAAAAACTTTCGTCTGTAGTTTAAAATATTTTGTAATATTTGCATAAACATCCCCGTACTTTCCATATTTGCATTTGGGTCCTCGCCACGTCACCTCACGTGCCCTGTACACGTGAGGGGGCGGGCATTTTGCAAGGATACCCCCGGTTGTTTATGTATTTCGTTTAAGTCCATGAACATGTATGTCAAGTTGTAAACTTTTGGAGAAATTGCATCGAACCCCCTGAGCTTTGTAATATTGCAAATATACCCTTCCCAGGCGCGTGCAAGTCACGCGTCCTGTGGGTAAATTGCACATATACCCTTGCGGGTTTGGATATTTGTGTTTAACCCTTAAAATGCAAGTTTCAGTTATATGTTTTGTGGAAAAATTGCGTACGTGCCCCTAGATGTTTCACTATTTGCATGTATGCCCTTGCCAGCACTGTTTGATGATTGGAGTCTTGTTCTAATTAATTAAAATATCTCTTTAACTCCAAAAATCCCACAAAAATAGGCTTAAGTTTCTGGATAGTTGTGCTTTAACGCCCATATTTTAGTTTTTGATTTTACTTTAATTTTGTATTTATTAAAAATCAAAAACACCTATTTTGTGCACTGTCTAGCTTAGAAAATACCAAAAAAATATCAAAACACCTCTAAAAATTCCAAAAAAATCTCGTAGTGTCTATTTTATCATCTTTTAGTGTCAGTCCAAAAACCACTAAAAATCTCAAAAGAAAAACACTAAAAATTGAAAAACACTTAAAAACTCCAAAAAAATATAAAAAAATAGTAGAAAAATCCAAAAAATATAAACTTAGCTCCTGTTTATCCCTTATTTTATTCTCTTTATTAGAAAAATAGTGTGAATCATTTTGAGTACTGGTTGATATTTTTAAACTACATTTTACTCACAGCCAGCCCTATTCTCACTGTTTTCCTTTCTTTCAATATTTAAAAATCCCAAAAACACCTTGAAAAATCCCCAAAAATCATAAAAACAGTAAAAAACCTTAAAAATACCAAAAACATTTATTTTCTGAATTTTTGAGCATTTTTGTGCATTTTTATAAGTATTCTACCTTGCCTTTTACTATATTGCATTTACTTTCCAATATTGAAAAAGAAAAAAAAATATAAAATATAAAATATAAAAATCAGAAAATCAAAAACAAAATACAAAATTAAAAATTAAATTAAAAAAAAGAAATTAAAAATTAAAAATAAAAAACCCACAAAAATTGTAGTTGCTTGCTTAGTGTAGACACTTCACACACTCACACACTTGTGCATTCATTTGCTTGAATTACACTGTTTGCTCCATGTGTTCGAACTCTCTGCATACTTGCCCTTTACATCTTTTGTGCAGAGTTAAAAATAAATTTGACTCCACACTTATTTTTCATTGATTGATATTTGATTGTGGGTTCACTGTTGATTTTAGTTCGAGATTTATCGTGAGTCGCCACAGCGACGGTCGTCTCCGCCTTGTGTGAGACACCACTTTTAGACCACGTGAATTTCGGCTAAATCAAATGGCGCCGTTGCCGGGGAGCAACAGCGAGTAGTTCATTTCTTTATTGATTGTGTGTTGATTGTTTACCATAGCTGCATTTACCTCTCTTACACTCTTAGTATATTTTGATTGAGCTTTCTGACCATTCTCTTTTCTTGTCTTCTTGCGAGGGGACCGCGGAGCAAGGCGGATCGCCTAGGTGCCCGAAGCAACCTTGGGACGCGGAGCCGGCTATTCTTTAGCCAAGCCGGCAGTAGAGAGCAGGAGGAGTGAGGTTGAGTGGTAGTCTAGCTTGCATTTATTTTTGTGAGAGAGAGAGACCATCAATTGAATTGTAATAATACAGGTACACTTGGACTTGGACACTTAGACATTCGGGCCCAATTTCCAAGTGTTTGTTCACTTGGGGGCTCACCGCAGTTTTGCCGCGTTTTCTTCGCTTGTCATTTTCCGGTTTTGTGTTTATTTTTCACTTTATTTTGTGGATTGAGCTCTTAGTTTTAGGTCCTGCTTGACTCGATTAGAATAGGTCCAAACACCTAATAATCTTTGCATGCTCCTATAGATACGTTTTGGACTTAGACTAATTAAACAGTTAGCGAGTAGCTTCCAAATCCACGCGCCGCGAGCTCATACCCGAACAAGCGCTTTCTCCTACTCCAAATGTGTTGGGCAGAGGAGGGGTGAGCCAAGACCGGACACTCGGATTAGAAGTTATTAGTTAACTTGTGGTTCTTCACGCTAGCAGTTGCCTAATCTAGGACGATTTCCGTGTGCATACCGGCATATAGTATAGGTTTAAAAATTTCTGCTTTGCATCCCGCATGGAGAGAGCTGGGATTCGCTGTAAGTCTTCTAACTTTGCACGCATCATTTAGGCACAAAGGTGAGATCTCCATCTTTGTGTCGACTTGCACGGCTTTTCCGACTCTTTTCTCCCTCTGTTTTTGGACAAAGTAGGACCAAAAAGAAAATACAAAACCGTTAGGCGCTTGTTTGAATTGACTCAAAAGAAGCGATAACACCAAAAAAAAATTAAAAAAGGGACTGCTAAAGAAAACTTGACCAAAATAAAAAAGGTAATTGGATTCATTGCTTGGGGTGAGTAATACCCTCACTTGTATTCAGGTTGCATGGGAAGGTCTCCTTCCAAGTGAGGTGAGCGCTTCGTAAGGATTAGAGCCAAAAACCCAGCTTGTGGCTGCCTTGTGTATCGCCTGGATTACCGAAGTATTGGCGCTTCTATCGTACGTAGACGAGTAGGGCCTGGTCAACATTGGTGACTCTCTATTGTGAGGGCATCGACCTTGTCCGAAGTATCGAGCATAGGCCACGCCTTCACGGGGGTGTCTGTCTCATCGTCTTGCGTCCGAGTAGGTTCTTGCACGCTCACGGGTGATTCCGTTGCGAGCGAGTTCCGAAGTATTGGTTTCGCCTATTGGCTTCCTCTCTTATTCTTTGGCTGAGTAGGGATCCAGGAAGGGTTACAAGGACCTCAACTGCACAAGCTACAGGTTACACAGGAGGAGGACAAGTACGGGATACTTTTCCGGCAGTACTCTCTCTCCTATAGGCGTAGCGTTCTAAGGACTCGTTCAAAGATAAATTCCTGAATCAAGCTAAAACTGAAAAGATAAAAGCCGAACCTTCACGGCTTCATGTGTTGAGTTGGTGAACTTACCCTTGCCTTGTGTTTGATTGCTAGATTTATTTAGGTCAAGATCAAAAACACAGCACAATTGTGCGCAATTTTGTTGCATCTTACTCTTTTTCTTCCCTTGCCCTTCCTCTACTCTTCTCAATAATCAAGATGATGGGACGGAGATCTCTTAGGCCGACCCTGTCGGCACCGCTATCCCGCACTCCTCCTTATTCATCTAGGACTACCTCGGAGAGTCCGCTCTCCGAGCCTGAGTACACATCCGCCCTGTTCCCCCTCGACCATTCTTCCCACTCTCCTTCTATCAGTCCAATTGTTTCAGAATTCAGTGCATCACAGAGTTCAGATCATTCTACAGCACCTGAGATGGCCTCTTTTGCTTTTACAGAAGATCCAGTCATGTCGGACAGAGGCGAGCATGAAGATGATCATGAGCACCCTCCTTTCGTATTTGATCAGGCAGCCATCAACAATTCGTTGTTAGCATCCCTGGAAACCATGCAGAGACAGATCCGAGACCAGGGAACATTTATGGGTGATCTCATGCGAGAGATAGCGCAGATGAGAGAAGACCGTGCTGGCGGAGAAGGCGGAGGAGGAGGAGGACCCGATGCAGGAGGAGACAATCCAGGCGGCGAGAGACCGCCACAGACCATCATGAGGGAATTGCATAACCCAGCGTCATCCCTCACTCACCGATGGATTCGACTCCCACCTATCCATGGAGACTTCGAGCTTCGGCACAACACAATTCAGATGCTACCCAAGTTCCATGGGTTGCCGACCGAAGAGCCGCACCTCCACCTCCAAGAATTCGAGATGATTTGCAGCACCATCCATGATCGGTTGATAACCGAGGACACAATCAAGATGATCGCCTTTCCATTCTCTTTGGTTGACAGAGCCGCCTATTGGCTCAAACATCTTGGGCGTTTCGTCGACACATGGGCAGATCTCCGGGCCGCATTCCTGAAGAAGTACTATCCTCTCGGCCGGACCAACGCAGCAAGAGCAATGATAAGCAACTTCGTCATGATCCCAAACGAACAATTCCATGAAGCCTGGGATCGATTCAGAGAGCTCATCGACCGGTGTCCCCACCATGATATCTCCAAGCCCAATCTCGTTCAGAGTTTCTTTTGCGGGCTGACACCGGAGCTGCAGGGGCTAGTGAACGCCTCTTGCGGTGGGTCTTATTTCTCCAAGGGAGAAGACGACGTCTGGGCCATCTACGAAGGCATGGCAGAAAACTCCACAGTGATGACCCAGGCTCGTGTCTATACACAGCAGAAGCCCCCGCAAGGAGCGGGATCATTTCAGAGGATCGCTCGCATCGATGCCGGTCCCAACACAGTGTCGGTAGCCGCAGCCCAAGCCGAATCAGCCGCAGCCGATATGGGGATCATCAGTGAAAAGCTGGACCGCATGGAGATCCTTGAGAAGAAACAAAATCAAGGCATGGCCCAGATGGACCAGATTGCCAAAACCATGAGTGACCTCAAAACTCAAATGTTATGCATTCAGGAGGCCCAATCGCACTCCCAACAGCCTCCTAGGTCACAGGTTGCTTCCCGCAGCAGCAACTCCAACCAAGCCTCTGCCTCATACCGTCAGGTAAACCATATTCAGGCAGAGCCGGTTCCCTTGCTGCAGTACCATCCAGAGCAACCGCCATCTTCGGACACGCAGATGGTGGTCTATCAACCGGAGCAACCACTGGCAGTTCTACCTCCACCCTCCTTCGAGCAGGAACCGTTGATGGAAGTCAACGGGATTTGGTACGACCGGTACCCTCAGCCAGCGATTCGTAGGGATCACCCCGGATTCCGTTGGGGTAATGGTGGGTCCTCTTCCCAACAGCAGAACCCTGCCCAAGGATACCAGAACAGCCAGCCACAGCAGCAACACCAGCAGCCCCAGTATGCCCAACCGCAGCAATATCACAGTGGTCCTCGTCCCAACTATCAGGGACAGCAGTGGAGGCAGCGCGAGCAGCCTCAGCGTTTTCAGAACCAGCCTCCCCAGTACCAGCAGCAGCAGCCTCATTTCCAGCAGGGAAACTCATCCGGTTCTCAGCCCCATTCCTTTGAGAACCCCGCTCTTGATGATCTTGCCCGCTTGCTTTCCGAACAGCAAGCCTCCTTCAGGCAAGAAATGGATGAATTCCGGCAGGAGATGCGGGAGATCATGAAAGGCAAAGCCGCCATACCAGCTCAGATCGAACCAAATCCGAACAATTTCAAAAGGAAGCCTGAGCAGGTAGAGTTTTCAGAGGATACCCCTCCTAGTGACTCTGAGAATGATGTGAATAATATCTATTATGATGCTGATTTTGTTACTACTAGGAGCGGTAGGATACCCGCCGGCGGCGTCTCTTCTGAGCGACAATCAGATGCAGAACCAGGAGCGCCAGAAGAGCAGAGCAGCGGTACTGATGCCGCTAATGATGATGTAGAAGAAGGTGGTGCTGATGCCACCAATGCACCAATCCAGGACGACGGTGCTGATGCCGTCGTGATACCAGATGAAGACGGTGGTGCTGATGCCACCATTTTTGGTGCAGAACCAGAGGGCGGTGCTGATGCCGCAGAGACAGGTGCCAGTGGTGGTACTGAGGCCACCACATCTCCTTTTGTTGAAACTCCAGCTGTGGTGTCACCACGTTTTGTATCTTTGGACTGTGATCAAAACAAAAACAACAAAAATATGAATAAAGAAAAGGTTTCTGTTCAAATTACGGATCCATATGTATTGAATGATGATGTTGGTATGGATTCTCCTTCTTCACAAGCACAGGAACCTATTTCTAGTCCTCCATCTGAGGAGGCCCCTACTATCCCCTTCCCAGAGGCACTTCGCCGAGCGAAGGGGAATAAAAAAGAAAATCCCAAAAAGAACCAAGAGGTAGAGTTCGGCAATCAGATGATTGACAGATTTCACATTCAGCTGACTCTACGAGAAGCATTTGAGCATATCCCTTTCTTCAAAAAGAATCTGAAAGAGACAACTACTGTCAGAAGAAAGCGGAGGCACAGAGATCAGATCCATATGCTCACACATGACACTTGCTGCACCATTCAGAACAAGTTGCCAGCCAAGAGACCAGATGCAGGAGCTCCCTATGTCAGATGCGAGATTCAAGAGCAACAGTTTGATCGTACTCTATTAGACAGCGGCTCTTCAATCAATCTCCTCCCGGCAGCCTTACTCAAGCAATTTGAGTTCGGCACTCTTCATCGAAGCAGAACAGTCCTTCAGTTTGCTGATAGGTCGATAAAGAGGCCGAAGGGGTTGTTGAAAGACGTGGTCGTTACCATTCAGGGCCTGAAATTCCCCGTGGACTTCGTTGTGTTGGACATGGAGATCCCTGAGTCGGTAACCGATGCCCCCATCATACTCGGACGCCCATTCTTGGCCACAGCCAAGGCGGTGACCGACCATGATTGCGGGAAGGTATGTTTTCGCGTAGAGGGCGAGACCATACAAATAGAGACGATCGAGGAAACCAGAGCCAGAGAGTTAGAATGCTCCGAGCAGTCGAGTGAAGCCGCGCAGATGACAGAGGACGAGCTAGACGTCCACCAGGTTCGTGATTTTGAAATGACTGATGATGAATCTAACTGGAAAGACCCTGTAGCACCGACTCTCGCCTTGCCTACCGAATCATTGTACCTCAAGCTCATGGCGATCGAGAGTCGGGAGAGCACATTCCTGGATACGGATACACCCGAGGCTGACAGCATCGCGACGAATGGTGCCGATGATTTCAAGTCATGTTCTTCTATTTCTGATCCCTCGTATTCAGACATTGATTGGGCCTATTTCGATGATCCGTTGTCTTGTCTGATTCATTCTGAACCAGCAACCATGACAGAGTGCGAGCCCGT
The DNA here is from genome assembly GCA_037367405.1 of Ottelia alismoides. Lineage (NCBI taxonomy): Eukaryota > Viridiplantae > Streptophyta > Magnoliopsida > Alismatales > Hydrocharitaceae > Ottelia > Ottelia alismoides. The sequence goes on along the minus strand of JAZKJV010011351.1, from coordinate 65,379 downwards.
ACAGTACATTGATAATTCAGTCAGCCGCCTTTCGTCAGAAATTCATGCCGAGCGAGAGTTCTCTCATGCAGACCTGGTAGCATTCACCCAGACATATCAGAAGCCAGATCTGCCACCTCCCAGTTGTCCTGAAAGAAAACCTCTGCCGCAGTCAATGAAGTATAGATTCCTTGCAGGTGAGCCAGATATGCACCCAGTCATTATCTCAGCAGACTTGACTGGAGAACAAGAATCTCGTCTGATGGAGGTTCTTGAAAGAAACCGCAAGGCAATCGGATGGAATATAGCTGACCTCAAAGGGCTGAGCCCGAAGCTGTGCTCCCACCACATCTATCTCGAGGATGACGCTAAGCCATCGCGTGAGTTCCAGCGACGGCTGAACCCGAATCTGCGAGAGGTTGTCATGAAAGAAATCTCAAAGTGGTGGAGTGCTGATTTCATCTATCCCATCTCCGACTCAAAATGGGTAAGTCCGTTGCATGTGGTGCCCAAGAAGACGGGTATCACAACAGTTGTCAACGAGTTCGGAGAAGAGGTCGCTACCAGAGTACCAACTTCTTGGAGGGTCTGTGTGGACTACAGACGATTAAATGAGGCCACCAAGAAGGATCACTTCCCGCTGCCCTTCCTTGATCAGATTATCGAGCGGTTAGCCGGGAAGAGCCATTACTGTTTTCTTGATGGGTACTCTGGATATAATCAAGTGGCCATTGCGCCCGAAGACCAGGAGAAGACGACTTTCACCTGTCCGTTTGGGACTTATGCTTTCAGACGGATGCCCTTTGGTCTATGCAACGCTCCAGCGACATTCCAAAGGTGCATGTTGTCCATTTTCTCGGACATGGTGGGTAACTGTTTAGAGGTCTTCATGGATGACTTCTCGGTCTATGGCGACGGGTTTGATGCTTGTCTTGACTGCCTAGATCGTGTGCTGAAACGCTGCATAGAGGTCAATCTAGTCTTATCCTGGGAGAAGAGTCATTTCATGATGACTCAAGGGACGGTCCTTGGGCATATCGTCTCCAACAGGGGCATGGAGGTCGATCCTGCCAAGGTGGATATCATCAGAAAGCTCAATCCGCCGTCCAATTTGCGTCAGTTACGGTCTTTTCTGGGGCATGTCGGTTTCTACCGACGGTTTATTCAGGACTTCAGTCGAATTGCCCGACCGTTAACCGACTTGCTAACCAAAGACACCGAGTTTATTGTCAATGATAAGTGTCTTGAATCATTTGAGACTCTCAAAAATATGGTTGTTTCAGCTCCTGTCCTTCAGCCACCCGATTGGTCTCTTCCATTCGAGATCATGACGGACGCTTCAGATTTTGCCGTTGGGGCTGTGCTTGGACAGAGGAGGGATGGATTACCGTTTGCCATTCACTACGCCAGCCGGACCTTAGATGCCGCTCAAAGGAATTACACTGTGACTGAAAAAGAAATGCTGGCCGTAGTCTTTGCTCTGGATAAGTATAGATCTTATATTCTCGGATCTAGAGTGACTATTTACACCGATCATACCGCCATCCGGTATTTAATGGCCAAGAAGGATGCCAAAGCACGTCTTACCAGATGGATCCTTCTACTCCAGGAATTTGATATTGAAATTAAGGACAAGCCTGGAGTCAAGAATGTGGTGGCGGATCACCTCTCCAGATTGGAGAATCTTGAGGAATCTGAGCCCAGCGCACCTATATCAGAGACGTTTCCAGATGAGGCGATCTTAGCTGTCACCTCACTCCCATGGTATGCCGACTTTGTAAACTATCTTGTTGCCAAGACAGTCCCTCAGGGTTGGCCCAGGCAGAAACTTGAGACCTTCCTAGCTAAGGCCAAGTTTTACCATTGGGAGGATCCCGTCCTTTATCATGAAGGAGGGGATAGCATCTGGAGAAGGTGCATTCCTCAAGAAGAGCAGCACAGCGTCCTCACATACTGCCACAAGCTTGAGGCAGGAGGACATCATTCAGGAAAAAGGACAGCACAGAAGGTGCTTCAATCCGGCCTATGGTGGCCTACTCTCTTCAAGGATTCTGATGAGTTCGTGAAGGGATGTACTGACTGTCAGAAAATGGGAACCTGCGGACAGAGAGACATGATGCCCATGCAACCCATTCACTTTTGTGAAGTTTTTGATGCATGGGGGATTGATTTCATGGGCCCATTTCCTAAGAGTCAGGGATTCGAGCATATTTTGCTCGCTGTAGATTATGTCAGTCGATGGGTTGAGGCCATCCCCGCCCGAGCCGCAGATGCTAAAACCGTGTGTAAATTCTTGAGGAAAAATATCATTTCACGGTTCGGGGTACCTAGAGTTTTGATTTCTGACGGGGGGTCTCATTTCATCAATGACAAAGTTAGGGCCCTTGCTGACGAGTTCGGTATTGACCATCGGGTTGCCACTCCTTATCACCCTCAGACTAATGGTCTTGCTGAAGTATCGAATCGGGAGATAAAGACGATCTTGCAGAAAGTTGTCCGCCCAGACCGAAAGGATTGGTCACAGCTTTTGGACTCGGTCTTGTGGGCCTATCGGACTTCTTTCAAAAATCCATTGGGGACATCTCCTTTTCGTCTCGTCTATGGCAAGCCGTGCCATTTGCCAGTGGAAATCAAGCACAAATCTTTTTGGGCAGTTACTGAGCTACTTTTAGATCCCGAGAGTGTAGGAGATCAGAGACGAGCAGAATTGGCAGCCCTGGAGGAACTAAGAGACACAGCCTTTTCGAACAGCCTACAGTACAAAGCAAAAGTGAAGACATGGCACGATTCGCATATCAGCCATAAACAGTTTGAGCCAGATCAGAAAGTATGGTTGTTTGATTCCAGGCTGAAATTATTCCCAGGGAAGTTGCAGAGCAAGTGGAAAGGTCCGTATGTGGTTAGGAAGGTACATGACAATGGCAGTATTGATATATCCGAACCGTCATCTTCGTCCACCTTCCGCGTCAATGGTCAACGCCTAAAGCTATATCGAGATCATGATCCGCCGACCATGGACGTTGCCCCCATTCTTCTGGTATGAGATGTGTTCTTTGACTCATATCATCTGCATCTCGTACATGGTGATCACTTCCATCTTCCGCTGTACAAACCATCTGATTAATTTATTTTCTTCTTTTCTTCTTTTCCTTTTCTGTTTTCTTAATCTATTAATAAGTTGCCGCCCCTTGTAGACAGTTTTCTATACTTAGGACGTACTTTGTCCTAAGTATAGGGGGGTGTGCACCCCGAGTTTCTCCATTCTTTTCGATCCTCTCCATTGTCTCCTCTTCTTGTCTATACTTAGGGATATCTTACCCTAAGTATAGGGGGAGACAATCTGAGTACGATCTGTTCATTCCCACCCTTGACCCTCCCTGCTTTGTGTACAGTCTGCTATACTTAGGATTAATTGATCCTAAGTATAGGGGGGACGGTCAACTTCTGATTCATTGATTCATCTATTTATTCCTTTATTCTTTAGACTTGTCTATACTTAGTACGAGTTATGTCTTCTCTTTTCTCTCCGATCTATGAGGGCATAGCTCAAGCTAAGTATAGGGGGGTCGTATATACTACGTATATACTTTAGCCATAACTCGTACTTTCGTATTTTCCTAATAAATATGGCTAACAATTCATTAAAATTCATTAAAAATCCTTAATAAAAAGATGTGGTTATTCCTCAAATTCTTTTTGTATATACTGATTAATAAATCAGGTAAAAACGTTTCTGCAAAATGTTTGAAAAATAGTTTGAAAATCTTTGTGAAAAATTTATTGAAAACTATTTGGAAAATATTTTGCTACATGTTTTCAACCTTTGTAAAAATGTGTGGTTTGTAAAAATTTCTTTTCTTTGTGTGAAATAAAATGTTTGAAAAATGATTTGCAAATGGTTTGAAAAATGGTTGCAAAAATATTTGAAAAACCTATATATACTGTTTTGAAAACCGATTGCAAAATGATTTTCAAATGAGTGTACATGTTTGTAAAAATGTTTGTAAAAAATTATTTTGGACTATAGTTTTCAAAAATTTTGTGAAAAGCTTGTGTCAAATAAGTTTGAGGAATATACACATCACACCAAAATCCATCTTATGTATATATATATATATAAAACTGACCACTTACCCTTGTAAATTCGTAAAATCCACTTCTTGTATATATAAGAAGCACTCCCGTGTACATATTTTCACCTAGTTTTTAGCCAAAATCTTTTTGTTTTCAAAAATCCCAAAAACATTTGCAAAACTAAAATCCAAAAACATTCGAAAAATCGTTTTTGAAAAATACAAAAAAAAAATAAAAATTTTTGCATCTGCATCTGCATCATCATCATCTTTCCAAAAATCCATAAAAAGTTCAAAATCCTTGAAAATTGCATCACAAAAATATTTTCTGCATTGCATTGCATAGCATTCGCATTTTTCGGGTTGAGTTTGATAGTTGAACAAGTCTAAGTAAAATCCGGAGATTGGAGCTTGATTGGACCTTATAATCTACCTAATAACAGGAACCTTATAGGAACTAGGTTTGAGGTACTTCAGGTCTAGTTGACTTAATTCTTTGAGGATCACGGGACTTGGTTCAATGGATTCTTGACTGCCTAAGTAGAGTATTTCGGAGCACACGCACGACTCTTGTTGATAATGACCTAACTTGGACACCTGCACCTTTCACATAGCTCTCCACGGATGAGGTGGTGAGGAGGCAGTTTCCTTTGGCTTGGGGTAGCATATGAGGGTAGTACTTCTAGGCGGAACCTCTCTTCTTCTTATAGTGAAGGAAGTGCACCTCAACTTGGTCTAGTGGTGATGAAGTCTAAAGACAGAAGCCGTGGGTTGCAATAAAGCTTCAAAAGAGGGATAGTCTACTGGCTCAAGAGGAAAATTTCTTGTATATATGCTGCACCATGTAGATATGTTGTACAGATGCAATTGAAAAAAAAATGCAAAAAGAACTCCAAAAAAGTGGTGGGTCGGATTGAAAATTTAATAACCCCACCGGAGTGTATATAGTCCAATAAAGCAAAAGCTTATGGTATCCATGTTACATCTCATGAAGCTTGCAGCGGAAGACTTAGCTACACTGGCTGAGATTCCAAAAGTCTATACTTCTTCCCCCTCTTCTTGAGCCGGTTGCACTTGAACTTAGAAGGGAATACCCCGCTTCTCGAGGAAAGAGTTGCTAGACCGAGGCATTAGAGTTACCAGGTTGGGGGAGGTTGTTTCTTTGTCACTTCTGAGGTGGGGAGCTACATATCACTTACACTGTACGAGTCAGACTCATAGTCGTAAGAGTTTGCGTATGAGTTGAAGTATTTCTGACCTGGCTATTGAGGAGACTTGGACAGAGTTTTGGGATTCTCAAGGACTGTTGGATTTCAGACTTGGTTCTCATTAAGGTTCCGACCGCACTAAATTCCAAAGGTCCGACTTAAGCTCCAAACTTTGATTTTGTAAAGACAAGTTTAATAATTAAAGTCAGTCCACCTTTCTTCTTTTTCTTTTCTTTCTTCTCTTTCTGCACATATTGCATATGTGTTTGCTAGGGACTAGCAAAGGTAAAGTATAGGGGGATGATGAATCCACATTTCATCATCTTTATTCTATCATTTTGGCACCAAAAACCCTAGCAAATGCCTGTAAATAGCATTAAAACCATCATCTTAGCATCCATGCATGTGCATCTCAACAGTGTATAAATCACTGTAATTAAAGCCAAAATTATAGAATAAATAAAGAAAAGAAAAAGAATAAAATATTGTAAATATTTTATGACCCAAAACCCCCGAGACCTAGGCATCTTGATGAATAGGTCGACAAGGAACAAAGTAGGGGGAGATAAGGTCAGAATCACAGAGAAAACACCTATGCTTTTTACTCATTCTTTATTCATTTTGGGACCTATTTTTGGTTCCACTTTTTATACATCAAATAAAGAAACTTTGTACATGAAAGTTGTAGATAAATTAATAAAGAAAAATACAAAATTGATTTCACAGAAAAATACTGTACTGATAAAAAGTTATGGTCTGAATAAAAATCCAGAATCCCAACTTCCCAGACCCGTATCTCACAAATAACAACTCCAAATGCAGCGTACTCACCTTTAATTGTATATAGAATAAAATAATCTATCCAATGGCGGTGGTTTCGCATTTGGCGGAGCTACGGTTTGAAAGTTGAGTTTTGGACCCTCATTGTACACTTGTACCGAATAAAATATTCAATTTATTATTTATTCATTATTTATTCAATTTTATATTTTTATGTTGTAAATAATACTTATAATAATTATGTACATTAAAATAAGAATAAAAAAACCTAAATAAAATACAAAATAAAAATACTGGTATAATAGAGTACATAGATACATTACACATACTTATACCTGTATAAAACACCTTTATATTTTATTAAATATACAAAACATATCATAAAAATAAAATAAAAATATATTTGTGTGTATAAAAGTATCCTACAATTTTAGAAAATAATAAACACAAATAAATAAATTAAAAATACAAAATAAAAAATAAAAGTATTAAAATACATAGGTAATATACCTATATAAGGCTAAAAAGTGAACTTGTAGAAATATGTATCATAAAAATAAATAAAAATCATAATAAAATACTACATAAAATAACAAATAATTTTCATTTTATAACTTTAATTTAATTCGATTTATTTCTATTAATAAAACTATTTTTTTATTCTCTTTTTCCTGGTTGGTCCACGTGGACCAACCAGGCGCTAGCGACTGTTGACCAGCGGGTCAACAGTCTGTCTTCTTCCTCCCAGCCCATTGCGCGCGTCGCTTTCCCCTTGTCTTCGCGCCTTTTTCGAGGCTGCGCCGCTCATCCTCTGCGGCCGCTTCCTTCACGAAACCTCTTCCTCGATCAATCACCTCCATCGCCACCTACTTAACCAACCCCCCATCTTCCTCCCCAAGTTTGAACACCTTCGGTCCACCCTTCAGCGCCAATCCCGTGCTCCTGAGCTCCGTGGAGGTGACAGCTCCACCGCCAGCCCTTCAGCCAAGGCGCGCGAAGTCGGAGGCGCTTCCACCACCTCCCGCAAGCTCGCCGGTCGAGGTAACCTTCATCCTCTGGCTCAGGCCATCGAGGGCATCATCCCGCTTATTTCTTTCTCGCATCTTATTCCTGTTAGCTTAATCTTCGAAAACCCCCAAAAAAATAGAAGCTCCATCGACTAAATCGCTCGATCAAGCACCTCGGCCGGAGTGCACCTCCGGCCGTGCATCCCCATCTCGTTCCACGCCTTCCCGCTACCATCCAAGGGTCCAGGCAGTTTACCCTGGACCCTTTGACCATTTTTTGCAGGTCAACGCTGAAGCACAACGTCTGGAGCTCGAGTTTTGAGCTCGCCGGAGCCCAACGAAGCTGTACAGCTCCGCCCGGACCCCGCGAGCACCACGGCCTCCGCCGTGGTCTTTTGACGACTCCAGAGCCTAGAGGAGGGCCTGAGGAGGCCGCAGCCCGAGTTTGAAGCTCAAACGCCACCGGAGTCGGCCGGAGGAGCTCGAGGAATCTCGCCCAGCCGGGGCTCCGCCGCGTTCTTCCAGTCGCCGTCGCCGCCGTTCGATCGAGGAGGCCCCTCCAGATATAACGTGGACCGTCAGATCATCGCGCCCATCCACCGTCAGATCGTAGCTGAGATCTGATCTCAGACGTCCGCACGTGAAGCGTCATCGGCCGTCACCAGCGCGCCACGCGTCAAGTGGAATCTTCTCCGTCGTTGGATCGCGCGCGCCGTGGGTAATTTTGCAAGATATCCCCGCGCATTTCGTATTTAGTATTTAGTCTAAAAACTTTCGTCTGTAGTTTAAAATATTTTGTAATATTTGCATAAACATCCCCGTACTTTCCATATTTGCATTTGGGTCCTCGCCACGTCACCTCACGTGCCCTGTACACGTGAGGGGGCGGGCATTTTGCAAGGATACCCCCGGTTGTTTATGTATTTCGTTTAAGTCCATGAACATGTATGTCAAGTTGTAAACTTTTGGAGAAATTGCATCGAACCCCCTGAGCTTTGTAATATTGCAAATATACCCTTCCCAGGCGCGTGCAAGTCACGCGTCCTGTGGGTAAATTGCACATATACCCTTGCGGGTTTGGATATTTGTGTTTAACCCTTAAAATGCAAGTTTCAGTTATATGTTTTGTGGAAAAATTGCGTACGTGCCCCTAGATGTTTCACTATTTGCATGTATGCCCTTGCCAGCACTGTTTGATGATTGGAGTCTTGTTCTAATTAATTAAAATATCTCTTTAACTCCAAAAATCCCACAAAAATAGGCTTAAGTTTCTGGATAGTTGTGCTTTAACGCCCATATTTTAGTTTTTGATTTTACTTTAATTTTGTATTTATTAAAAATCAAAAACACCTATTTTGTGCACTGTCTAGCTTAGAAAATACCAAAAAAATATCAAAACACCTCTAAAAATTCCAAAAAAATCTCGTAGTGTCTATTTTATCATCTTTTAGTGTCAGTCCAAAAACCACTAAAAATCTCAAAAGAAAAACACTAAAAATTGAAAAACACTTAAAAACTCCAAAAAAATATAAAAAAATAGTAGAAAAATCCAAAAAATATAAACTTAGCTCCTGTTTATCCCTTATTTTATTCTCTTTATTAGAAAAATAGTGTGAATCATTTTGAGTACTGGTTGATATTTTTAAAGTACATTTTACTCACAGCCAGCCCTATTCTCACTGTTTTCCTTTCTTTCAATATTTAAAAATCCCAAAAACACCTTGAAAAATCCCCAAAAATCATAAAAACAGTAAAAAACCTTAAAAATACCAAAAACATTTATTTTCTGAATTTTTGAGCATTTTTGTGCATTTTTATAAGTATTCTACCTTGCCTTTTACTATATTGCATTTACTTTCCAATATTGAAAAAGAAAAAAAAATATAAAATATAAAATATAAAAATCAGAAAATCAAAAACAAAATACAAAATTAAAAATTAAATTAAAAAAAGAAATTAAAAATTAAAAATAAAAAACCCACAAAAATTGTAGTTGCTTGCTTAGTGTAGACACTTCACACACTCACACACGTGTGCATTCATTTGCTTGAATTACACTGTTTGCTCCCTGTGTTCGAACTCTCTGCATACTTGCCCTTTACATCTTTTGTGCAGAGTTAAAAATAAATTTGACTCCACACTTATTTTTCATTGATTGATATTTGATTGTGGGTTCACTGTTGATTTTAGTTCGAGATTTATCGTGAGTCGCCACAGCGACGGTCGTCTCCGCCTTGTGTGAGACACCACTTTTAGACCACGTGAATTTCGGCTAAATCAATTATCAACATGGATTGCGAGAAGCACACGTCTCATCCACACGCTCGTAAGTGTCTCCTCTGTCGGATCGGACTTGAGACAAGAGGTCTCTTTGTTTAGAGACTCGATCACAACCACGCTTTAAGAGGTAATCCTATTACTTGTTTGTGGTTTAAACGAAATGATCCGAGAAGTGTTATTGGATCACGTGGTTTCGTCACATAGAAAATTTTAATTTCCGCTGCCCGGAGCGACTAGTGCGACTAGTCGCTTCCGATCGCATTCGATGCGATCATCACGCTTCCGTGATGCGCTTGAGGATTTTTCCCATATCCTTCAATTTTACCCCCCAAATCAGCCGAGCGTCTTCCTCTCTCTGTGTTTAAGCTAACTATGCTTGTCCTAGAGCTTGAAGACCCAGTTTGGGTCAAATTTTATTCAGTTGAAGGTCCTCCAGGAGCTCTGACTTACAAGCCTCCCAAGACCCCATCGATGGGTCCCGGACCTATCTGAGCACAGAACAGGTGCGGAGGAGCCCAGCTTCCTTTTGTGCCCAATAAGAGTCTCTCAGGTGGTCAGACGTCCGAGAAATCGTCGATCGAAGAAGGTCGAGCTCAGCCTTCTTCCGTGTTCTTCCTAAGCAGCAACAGCAACCATCTGATCATCTTGCAGCTCCAATTTTGTTAACAGTATTGGATCAATCTACATGCCATCCATTAGATGAAAACTCAGATTTGATCCATGTCGCTCATCGTCAAATGGGTATTGCCCACCCGTTGTGTGACACGTGTATAAGTGTCATTGCTCCACTGTTGGATCGTTCCCTCGCTTTATGTGTTTTCTTTTTAGTCATTAAACTTTCAGTTGTAGTTTAGATATTTTTATAATAATTATATTAAAGATCCTAAACTTTTCGTATTTGCACTTTAGTCCAATCCACGTCACCTCATGTGTCTGTGCGCGTGAGGAGACTGGGTATTTTATGTGGATATCCTTGCGGATTTGTGTATTTTTTCTTTAGTCCATAAATTTTGAATATTAGTGTAATACTTTCTGGAAATTTTGCATATTGGGCCCTAGTATTCTGGATATTTGCATGTATACCCCTATTACGATGGGTAATGTTTTAAATTATGGATAAATATCATGTATACCTTTGGACTTGTTTAATATGTTATTAAATGCTCATAAACTTTAAGAAAATTGTATTTTTTTTCCTAGTATTGTAGATTTAATTGTGTATTTGTATTTTAATTATGTAAAATAACATTTTGCATCCAAAAATTATAAGAATTATTTTAAGTGCTTGGAATCATAATGTATCACACATATTTTTCTTAAAGTAACTAAAGCTATTTTCTTATTTATAAAATATAAAAACTTTTTATTGTCTCTTGTTTAGCATTTAAAAATTCATAAAAATTTTAAAAAGGTTTTGAAAATATCCAAAAAATCTTTGTATGTTTTTTATGCATATTTTCTAACCTTTTATTTTTACAAAATATTACCAAAACTCCTAAAATTTCAAAAATACAGAAAAACACATAAAAATTCTAAAAATTAATAAAAAAATCACAAAAATATGTTATACATTTTTTAATTTTCTCCAAGACCTCTAGAATTCAGTAAAATTGAAATTAAGTTCAATTTGATTAAATAGATATTTATTAAGATCATTTTAAAGTCCCAGATTTACTATTTTTCATTTTAAGTATTTTCTTATTTAAAATACATAAAAATTCTCGAAAATTGCCCATAGAATCACCAAAAATAGTGGAAAATTTATAAAACCCATAAATATTTTACTTCTAAATTTTTGACTTTATTTTCTCTATTTAAAGTTTTAGCAAATAATTTATTTCTTTCTCTTTATATTATATATATATCTATATAATATATTGATACATATTTTATCTAAAAAATCAAAATTAATTTTTCATAATTGAAATTTAAATATATTAAAAATAAAAAATATATATCCAAAAACACACAAAAATATTTAAAACAAAAATACCCTAAAAATTCAGAAGTTGTCTATTCATTTTTGTCGGTCTACCATGTGGTCCTTTGTGGTTCGACTCTTATTATTTGTGTTCTATACATATTCTTTGTATAGTATAGCAATTTTTAGCTCACCTACATTATTTCTTAATCATTTTTTAGAGTTATTTGTTGATTGACATGCTTGAGTTGAGAGTTGAGAGCCAAGAGATACATTGATATAGTGATTGTCGGATCCAGCTTATTGGACACCGCGTGTCTCCAAGACTGGACGTTAGACACCTCATCCTTAGTGGTTCATGAGATGTGCATAGTTCAGATGCTCAAATCTGCAACCACTTGCGAAATCGACAACATTCTGATTACTCGGGACACTCTAAACACCGACTTACAGAATCACTACAACCTTTAGACCTTGGTTCCCTTCAAGCACAAACTAGTTCCCCCTCTTGATCACCCTTCTCCTCCTCCCTGTTCAGCTTTACCGTCTTTGTGGTACCCAAAAGCTAGGATCAACCCTTGCAATCATTCTGTGGTGGCAGAGCGGATGGAGATCTAAGCAGCGGTCATTGCACCAGTAGAATGTGCTTTCCATGTCATGGCCACATTCGTCGCAAAGCTTCCAATAGAGCTTGAGCTTGTACTCATCATATAGGGAGGAGGAGAGGATTATGGGGCATGTGGCACACGTGAGGGCGATCTCGAAGGTGCACGGTTAGGAAAGAGCTAGGGAGAATCCAGTTTTAATATAGTTATGGATAGATATTCAAATATATGAGGGGATATATATATATATCTTCTGATTAAAAAAAGAATTTTTACGTTTGCATCCTTTATGTTTTTCTAATAACACTTGTGTCATTAATTTTTTTAACACGTGTATCCTTTTATTCTTACCAATGTCATGATATAACCCCATCATTAATGTAATATAGGGGTATAGGTGTAATAACAAAAAGACACTAATGTGAATTTATAAGAAAATTTAGAGGCACACTATAATTGCAAAAAAGTTAGGGATATATGTTATTACAAAATCCTAGGAGAGGCTTCATTACAAAATGCCCCAAAAAGTTATCTCTATTAATTATAAAAAGAATGAATTTTATCACTTGTGCCCTTCGAGATTCTGCAATATCAATTATGCCCCTCCCTTTTTTTAAATACCAGTTGTGCCCCTATATTCTTGCAATTTTATCACTTGTGCTCACCGGGTTAGCTGTCGTCGATCCACATCCCAAACAGTGGTTAACGTTTGAGACACACTCGTCTTCTTCCCTCATCCTATCAACTCTGACCAACATCAGGCTCGGAGAGAAGCTCGGTTCGACCCCCAATGAAGATGGAACCGTTGTTGTTGTGACGTCGTCCCCTAGACTTGGTATCGATGCAGATTAGGTGGAAAGAAGGCATTGAGGGATGTGATGGAGATGGTATCGATGCGGGTTGAGAGTTGGATTTGGGTATTAGATGGGCTTGTAGCAGAAGTTGAAGAAGAAAGGGGGGTACATATGAGGAAGAAGAGACAAAGGAAAGGGTTCGAGAGAGTATTGTAGCTGGAGTGTCAGTTTCTGCCTCAAATGTGGAGCACAAAGATGCTCCAATTATTGCCTCAAAGTCAAGATAGACGTTGGTCGAAGATTTGCAACAGAGATGGCAGATGCAACATGGAGAATGGCTCCACAAATCACTTTAATGGAATTGGGTTGGGTTTGTATAGGAGAAGGATGAAGAGGTAGAAGACAATAAGAATGGGATTACAAAATGACATCTCTACCTTATTTATTCAATTATCTCTCTTAACCACACCATAATTTGAATAAATCATGGTTCAGTTCAACTCTTTGACGACCAATATGACAGAAGGGCTTAAGTGATACCTGTGGGAGAAGTGGGAGGCACAATTGCTATTCCAAAAATAGGAGAGGCATAAGTGATATTGTAGAATCTTAGAGGGGGACAAGTGATAAAATCCCCCAAAAAAAGAAAACACCCTCCGGCTAAGGCCCCCCGGCCCCCGCTACCCTCAGTAGCCACCCCCAACATCCCATTCTCCCTCCTCTCTTCTCTCTCGCTGTTCCCACCATCACTCCCCTTCTTTTGAGCTTCAAAAGGGACGCAAAAGTCGAACTCTTTATTGTTCTTGTCCGGGGGAAGAAGCTCAACCATGAACTCCATACTGGTATCCATACGTTCACACACACACACACACACACACACACACACACATCTATTTTTCTTGTATTGTTGTTATTTGGACGCGCGAAGCCTGTAAATTTCAGTTTTTGTCGTCGACCACTCGATGAAATCGAACTCAGTTTCTTCTCCTTGTGATTTCTCGATTAAAAAGTGGAATTTTTATGATTTTTTGGCTAACGGGTATCATCAGGGGAAGATTAGATTGCAGAAGAAGGAGAAAGACGAGGACTTGGCGGCTGGGGAAGGGGGAAGACAGAGGCCGGAGTTCTGGTTGGAGACCTACGAGTCTGTATCTCGTCAGTACAAGTTCTCTGATACCGGCACCCTCTCCGTAATTATCCTTGATCATCATTAAGTAGCTTTCAATTTCAAATCAGTTGCACTACTGCTTCCATTTCTTGGTTATAATACCGGTTACGAAAAACCAACATCCCTAAACAAATGTGAAGGAGTTGACAAGTTCTGGTTTGAATAGATAAATGTGGGTTGTCTGTGAAAACTGCATTTTTAATGCAAAAGGAGTCATAATGTCGTGTGTGTTTTTGGCATAAGATGTACTCTATGGTAACGGATCGGGGTCCAATTATTGGAGGCAATTTCTTCATATAAAGTATAATTCCGTTCAAATGTAGAGATTAGTTTTGCAGTCATGACCAGCATGCACATGCATGATTCATTCGGGTGAATGCTGTTGAGTTGCAAAGCCTTCTCTCACTATAAGTAGGGTTGACTACATGAATTCTTGCTCAATTCCATGTTGAAAGATTCGACTATTTTTTACGCTGGATGTTGATTACCTAACGCAATCCCCACAAGGAGGGATTTGAACCCTGATCTTTTGGGTGGTAGGGATACTACACTACCACAATACCATTTAAGTGGGTACTTTTGGGCGGAAGTTATTGCAAGGGGAAACTGTTCTCAACTTGCAATTTTTATACTTAATGAATAAGATTCATGTTCCTTAACTCTAGTCTAAGATTCTAAGTCAGTTATGTGGGGTTCTTGGTCTTTCCCCCAAAGAAAGACTCAAGGGTGCTGGGGTTCAATAGATAAACTGGGAAGTGCTTTTTGAAAGAAAAAAAGGGGAGAGAGAGAGAAGGAAAACTGGGAAGTAGAGTTTGTTAATAATCAATAATGCCTTCTATCAGAATGAGAGGTTGTATCAAAATTAGGAAGGCTAGGGATAGTGGATTGTTTAATTTTTTTATAAAAGGAAATATCATGAAAAGGGAACATGGGTATGAAGGTTTCGAAGAAAGTTTTGAGTCCATAGTAGACTAACCTATGTTACAGAATAATAATCTATTTGTCAATATAACACTCCAAATATATTCCCACACGTACTGCTCACAAAATGTGAAAGCATGTTATAAGAAGTAGATATTACCATTTGATGAACTCGTGCTTAAGCATTTTGGGCGGTTGACATTTGTCCATTTGAATCGAATCCTAACAAGTTGTCATCTTGAGTTCTTGATAATGAAATGCAGGTGTTGACCTTGGACATTACAAATGCTATCTAAGCAGGTTTCTTTAATATTGGAAAGAGTCACTCGAGAAGCAAATCCACCTCTATAACAAGTTAGGAGGAAATGACTACCCAAGAGCCTGTATTGGCCACTGTTATTGGTAATAAATAATAAGTGATGGGATATATTGTATCATGACATTCATGAATATCAGTAAAATAGTTTGTAACACCTCAAACACAGTCTCACCTCAAACACAGTCTCACGTGGAACACTTGCAAAATGTGAGAGCGAGTTAAATGACTACTTGACAAATTTGATTTAACCATTTAGGGTGGTTAACATCAAGTCTAATTGGACTCCAACAATGTCTTTTTTCCTTTATAATGGCTCAAGGCTAGGCTCGCGATGTTGCAGCCAGAGTTTCTTTTTCTAGTTCCTCCATGCTCTCTTATGTGTACACTTTCTCTCATGGCCTTAAATATCAATATTTGTGTCGTTCTGCCAAATCTGAAAAGGGAAATATTGAGCAATATCATTGATACATAGTCAATATCGCTGAGAATATTGGAAATGGATGTAAAACTGACGTTTCCCAATATTAAGGATTCTTTAGTCATAAATGAGATAGAAATACAAACAAGTTTGCTAACATAGAAGTGTCATTTGGATGTTAAACTCATATAACATCATGAGCGACATGCTGAAATACTAATATCTTAAAAAGTATAATACGTAAGTGTTTAGATAGGGAAACATGGTGTTATACTTAATTATAAACATCTATATAATCGATCATATATGTATATATGTCTGAAGAGGGGGTGATGCAATGATACTTGCATGCACTTAGAGAATTGTGATTTGATGTATACCTCAAATCTTACTTGTCATTTAGCATGATACAATTGTAGTTGGGTTTATGTTCACCACCTCTCTCATCAATAAAGGGTGCAACCTAGAGTTGCATCAATAAAAGGCTCATCCTAGAATCGAGAATCGGTTCAGGGATCAGGCCATGCCCAAGTGAGCCTAGTTCGACCCCCTTGTGGTGGGCTTACAAGCTGGCTTGGACTTGCCATTTTTGTGCATACATGCAAACATGGCATGAGCCAGAGCATGGCTCGTAACTTGATGGGCCAACCCATGATGCTCAGAATTGGATGATGGATCATACTTAAATCAAAACACATGCCTAGATAGGCATATTATGAGTGACCAATACTGTAATACATGAAACTACTATACTTGTAACTATTCATTTGTCTTAAAGTGTTAAACTAGTCTGGTTAGTATGATATCTGCACTTGATTTGTTTTCAAGGTTGCAAAAGTCAGTTTTCTGTAACTCGATCGCCCTCGTAACTGACTAAGGATTAGTCGACAATCAGGCAACTAATCGGTTTAATCGACCATTAGTCGATTTTGAATTTTTTAAAAAAATATATAAACTACTTTTATACATATATTCTTATGTATTTACAGTGAATTGTACAATTTCTACATTATCATAATGAAATAAAAGAAGTAATTGAAATTAAATAAGATATTAAGTATATTAGAATAAGTATGCTTTAAAAAAAATAAAAAAATCAGAATCTATATGCAAAAATCAGGTAGCTAGTAAGGTCGAGTAGTCGGCTGACTGATTATTGTATGATTGGTCAATAATCAGATGACTACCCTACCGACTCGACTAGTCGGTCGACTTTTTACAACAGTGTTTAATTTCATGTATGGTGTCATTTAAATAGCTTGAAACACATTGATGGCTACTAACATGTAAATGCAATAATATTTCATCACATAATAAAGAGGATTGTTGGAGTTGGATTGTTTTTTAATCTCAAGCAAGATGTTGTGCATGTTAGCTTGATTAAAATTTAATATAGTTTTTGGTTGCGATTATGGAACATATAACTTTTGAACACGATAATTTTATTAATAGGAAGGAGTTAGATAGATTCAGATATGCAAAAGAAAAAAATGATATTGATGTTGATATTTGATTTCCAACGATGTACACCTCTTATACACATATTTATAAGATAAGGAGAGCTTGAGGAGTATATGTAAGGTTTTCATACCATAATTCTTTTTACCAATATGTACGTACAAAGGATGGCAGGAATGCTGCCCAAGTATTTGCCATGTTGATTTTTTATTTAAAATATTGGCAGTACAATTTTTCATACCATGTAAGAGAGGAGTTCCAAGCCAAAATGAGGTTTAGTGGTGGAGTGAAGGGGTGCAAGAGAAGCTTAAAATAAAAAGAGCTTGCTTTAAAACTATAAATAAGGATGAACTAAGGAGATTGATGAGTCATACTATAAAAATTCGGGAATGTCTGGTTGAAAGAAGGTTGGGGCAAGTTTCCAAAGTAACTGAAAATCAATTCGCATTCATGCCAGGCTGCTCAACTATTGAAGATATCCACTTGTTGAGGAAAACAATGGAGATTTATAGAGCTAAAGAGAAGAACTTCCATATGATTTTTATTGATATGGGGAAGGCTTATGATTCAGTCCCAAGGGAGATATTGTGGAGAGTTTTGGAGGAGAGACAAAATGTCCTATACACAACCTTATAAAGGATATGTAAGATGGGTTTTCATCTTGGTAAGGACCCAGTTTGGGAAGACTGACTATTTTAACATCAACATCGGTTTGCATCAAGGTTCAGCTTTGAGTCCATTCTTTTTTTTTATTATGGACGCGTTGGCTGTTCACATTCAGGATGATATACCTTGGTGTGTTGTTCGTTGATGATATTGTGTTGATTGATGATACAAGAAATGGAGTAAATGAGAAGATGGGGGTTTGGAGACATGTCTAAGAAACCTAAGGATTTTGTATAAGCATGGGTAAGACTGATTATATGGAGTGCACCAGGGATGCAAAAAACGGTCTAAGCGGCATTTTAAACGGCCGTTTAAATGTATGTGGTGCTCGACCGCATCGTTTAACCAAAACAGATCCATAAACGGGCTTGCCGCATAAACGGTCTTTAATGGCCATTTAAACAGCCTTAAGTGGCCTTTTAAATGGACTGAAACAACCTTTTAAGAACATAGATCTACTTTCTTCAAAGGATCACCGTTATCCATGTATTTTTGGATTCATGTTATGAATTGTAATTGTATATGTTGTCTATTTGGCATTTGGTCATGAATTATAATTGTTTATGTTATCTATTTTGACATTTCGATGAAACTTTCCTTGAATTTGATAATATTTGATCTATATTGTGAATATGTGATTATATTTTCTTATTTATTTGTACTTTTTATTAGTTATATGTATGTAATAATTTTTTATTAATAAAAAATGCAAAACCACATAACCAATTTAATTTCCGTTTTATACTTCCGCATATCGTTTAATCAGTAATCATTGATCCTACCGACTGAATACCGCATACTGCCTTTTGCAACTTTGAAGTGCATATTTGATGGAAACAATGGTGAAGGACTCGAGGTGAAGATTGGAGACGAAACACTCAGAAAAAAGATTCTTTTAGATACTTGGGATCTATTTTGCAGTAAGATGGGGAAATTTATGGAGATGCTACTCATGTAATAAATACAGGTTGCTAAACTGGAGAGGAGCCTCTATCGTTCTTTGTGATAAGAAAATCCCTTTGAATGTCAAAGGAAAGTATTACAAAGCAGTCGTGAGACCTGTTATGCTTTATAGATCAGAATATTAGCTTGTGAGCCATAAAAATGTGCAGAGAATGACAACAACGGAAATGAAAATGTTAAGGCGAATGTGTGGTCATATATGAAAAGATCATATTCGGAGTGATGTGATCAGAAAGAAAGTTGATGGAGCTCTGATATATGATAAAATGAGAGAAAACCACTCAAGATGGTTTAGCCTTTTGCAAAGGAGGCCAATTGATGCAACAATTATAAGATGCGAGATTTTATACGTTGACTTGATTAAGAGAGTGCAAGGAAGGTCCAAGAAGTGTTGGAATGAACTATCAGAAGGGATCTTGGTTATTTTGATTTAAGCCCAAGAATGTCCCAAAATTGATCTGAATGGAGGCAGAATATACATGTAACCGACCCTACTTAATTGTGGGAAAAGGCTTTGTTATTATTGTTTTTATTGTTGATTTGGCACTACAATTTTTCAAATGTTGAACTTAAGTTCTCAAACATCTAGCCTTACATTTTAACATTTGTTGAAGTAACAACACTGTATTAACACAGAGTTAGAGCTCAAGTACCTTAAAAAACATTGTCTTGATTCTTGAAGGCAATTGAAGAATGATAATCAAATTCCAAGCCCATATCGGTTGACTCTATTATATGCCATATGATATATATTGGATCAATGGCTTCGGTTTTTGGGCCCTTGTACAAGCCCCTTGTTTGGCCGGGCTAACGTGTTGGTGGGCTTGAGCCGATCTTAGCTTGAGCCTGGCCTGGAGAGTCATATGGGCTGCTCTTAGGGCCCAAGCCCGACCCAATCTAACTTTAGGCTTGTGCTCGAGTCATGTTGAGTGGGATGGGTTTGGGTCAGCAGGTGTGCATTCCCCGTGGGGCTTGGGATCAGAGCCCCCAAACCTAACAAAAATGCATATGTTATTTGAGTCAGATTTTAGTAAGATCTGTACATTGGGATCTTTTAATATATTGGGATGGACTATTTATTTAAGATTATTGTAAATAGTCATGTTCGTAATCTAGTACCACGGATCTGCGGCTTTTCATAAGAGGAGGACTCATCAAAGAAACAACATAAAAATATCTCTTTCAAACACAATGCAACAAAAATGAAAAAAATAAAGAGAATATCGACGAAATTGCGCAGAATATGCCCGATATGCCATCGATATTTGAGAAAATATATAAATGGGCCTTTCGATATCGCGGACTCAATGGTACAGATATTGGCAATATATTGTTGGATATCGGTGATGTTTGAGATCTTGCTTTCTCATAGTTATTTTAATTTGAAAAGAAGCCATCAAAAAATTTCGTGTCTGATTTGCATCAAGCTCCTTACTTTGCAAGTACTTTTTTATTTGAGTTATCATATCATTCCCAAGTCTTTGATAACAATTTTATTTTATTATGGAATAATAGTGTATGATTTTGTGAATGTCAATAATTGGTTTTGTTGGCATTTGGGCACTTAATTCTTGATGACCAGTACACTGATTTATTTTAATTTAGAACTATAGTAAAAAATATGTCTTGATTTAATAATCAGAAAGTCGAAAGTCATATTTGATGCTAAATTTCTTGTTTGACTGGCTCAAATGCATCGATTTCATTTGATGATTTTACGTGAACTTTGGTCTTTTCAGGTGAAGGTGGTTGACGATGCAAAAGCTCCTTTCCAGAGGATGATTGAAACATTTTTGAACAAGTTCTTCCCTTCAGGATACCCCTACAGGTAAGTTTTTCAGAGTTGCTTTCTCTTATTCAGTGAGCAGCGTTTTATGATGTTTATACCCTTCGTTTAAATAATTACACACCGCCAACTTTTTAATTAATGATTTTGTTTCTCTATCATCTTTTAACACTTGCAGTGTGAACGAGGGATATCTAACATATACTCAGTTCCGAGCATTGCAGCATTTCACCAGTGCAGCACTATCTGTCCTGTCAACACAGGTTTATCCTCTTATCCACTTAGCTAGAAATGTGTGCACAAATGTTGACGTCTTTAGCATGCTGCATAAACATATAGGGCGCATAGATCATGTTATTTGGTCCCCCAGGAAAAAATTGGTACAAAGACGGAATTGCAATCGTAGTCACACCTGATAACCAATTATTTTTCAATGACATTTGAAGAATGGAGAAAATTTAGAAGAAAAGAAATTAATGAAGGGTACTTGGTAGAAGTGAGCTTGAGATTGGTACAAAGACGGATTTGCAATCTTAGTCACACCTGACCTGATAACCAATTATTTTTCAATGACATTTGAAGAATGGAGAAAATTTAGAAGAAAAGAAATTAATGAAGGGTACATGGTAGAAGTGAGCTTGAGGGTATTCAAGAACAAGAATTCTAATCCACATCATTCAACGACAAATGCATTTCCTAATACTGTGTTTAGCTAGTGTAATTGATAAATTGATAGATAAATCATTTCAGTGTAGTGCTTTCATGTTCTGCTTGCATCCAACACCATCATTAGCTCTACATTACTGGTGATTTAGTTGCTTATATTGAAACTTAATGTGAAATGGTGGAAGTCATTCTTGTTAAGCTTATGTCCATGTAGTCGCTTCTTTTTGCTGCAGGGTTGAGGCCCACTCCCGCTCAAGCTACTGCAGTAAGTTGGGTAAGAATGTTATCTAGATGGTAACTTAGATATTCATAAGTTGAGTAAGAATTTCATTTATTGGAAGTTTCAAATGGTTTTTACGACTGAACAGGTTTTGAAAGATGGGATGCAACATGCAGGAAAGCTAATATGCAGCAATCTGGGGGCAAGAATGGATTCAGAACCTAAACGTTGGAGAATACTTGGTTAGTACTTGGGTCTGCTCTTTGAAGTGGTTGGATTTATTTTTCCTTTTTCCTTTTTTTCTTTGAGCTAATGCTTGATGGAAAAGGTTCCATAATACGACCATGAATTTGTTGAATTTGTATGCTTATGTGTGTGTGTGTGTTTTCATATGGCAGCTGATATTTTATATGACATCGGCACTGGCCTGGAAGTTATGTCTCCACTGTGTCCACATCTTTTTCTTCAAATGGCTGGACTTGGAAATTTTGCAAAGGTGTAGGAGCTATTTCTGGATTTTCATCCATGTCTTTGTATGTTGTGATTATTTTGTGCTTATCTATCCACATATATATGCCTAATCTGTTATTTTTCTTTTTAAAATTGCAATAGGGAATGGCGGTTGTTGCAGCTAGGGCAACTAGGCTGCCTATATACTCCTCTTTTGCCAAGGAAGGCAACTTAAGTGATCTATTTGCTAAAGGAGAGGCCATTTCAACTCTGTTCAATGTTGTAGGTTTGGGTGCAGGGATCCAGTTAGCTTCAACAGTGTGTTCTTCAATTCAAGGAAAGGTATGACTTACATTCACTACTTATGCTGCTTTTTCCAACTATTTGAAAAAGAGAATGAATAATATATGAAATAGACCTGAAAGTCGTAATATTGTGGAAAGCAAATCTGAAATGATAAATTTATCTTAAGACCCTAAGCCTCTTTAGGAGAGACCAAAGGGAAAAAATACTTAGAATACCCATTACTGTAAATAAATTATCACATAAAACAAAAAAAAAGTACTACTAAAGCTATCTCTCAGCATGAGTTGCGCTAGATTAAGATGAAAACGGAAATTTGTTGGCTAATAAATTGGTTTTGAAGATCTTAGATAACCCACCTTGTAGTTTATTAACACATTAACACAGTGCTAACTATAAAGAACTAAAATTTGAAAATGTTGTCCGGCTACTTTTCCTAAAAACTTTGTGTTGGGAAATGGAAAGTCGGAAACCTATATTATTTTCTTATCACCATACTTACTGAACTGACCAAATTCAACTTAGTCTACTATAAAGAACTAAAATTTGAAAATGATGTCAGGCTACTTTTCCCAAAAACATCGTGTTGGGTAATGGAGAGTTGGAAACATATATTAGCGTGTTCTTATCACCGTGCTAACTGAATCGGCGAAACCCATCTCACTCAAATAAGGTTGCCTTTTAACTTGATGAAACTAGGTGAATCTACTTGATTAATTATCACTTTCATCGTGCATTTTTTCGTATTTCAATCTCAGTGTGAATGCTCAAATGTTGCCTTCTACATGCTCTGTAAGGAGAATGCCCTGAGAGGTTCAGTGGTTTGGAACCCAACCTTGGCCAATTTGGTGTGTTAGATTGTGCCTGGGATATTGGTTGGCTATTTTTCTTGCTTTGGGTAGTTCAATTCCAATATTTGCCCCATTCCATTAGGTTTATGTATTTCTTTATGTATATGTGTGTATTGTGTGTACATTATGTATGTATATGTGCATACATGGGTTACTCGGACATATTTGCATATGTTTGTGTCAGGAATTGAGTGTTAGAGTTTGATTCCCACCCCTTTGGGTCTACTTATGTACTATGCATTACAACAAACAACAAAGCCTTTCCCCACAATTAAGTAGGGTCGGCTACATGGATTCTTCGCCTCCATTCAGATCTATCTTGGGCCAATTTCGAGCTTATATCCTTATCTAGTATGCATTCATTTGTGTTAATTGTAACCCTAGCCTCTCTCTCTCTAAGGAGGCCTAATGCTCTCTTAGTTAATATAATAAGTGTTATATTCATGGTATCAGAGCAACGTGGGTGCTAATGTTGAGAACTTCATGGTTATAACATGTCATAGAAGTGCCAATCCTCCTGCCATTGAGAGTGATCATAACAGTCCTTCACATTTAATGATGTCAGCGGGTCGGGTTTGGGGCGGGTATTACTATTCCCAAAACCCATACCCATTTATAATATCATTACCCATACCCGCCCATTTATTAAACGGGTAATTTCTAGCGGGTACCCATATACCCGTTGGATACCCGTGTACCCAATGGGTACCCAAATCTTCGACATGGTAAATCTTAAGTTGTTTATACATATATACAAGATTTTACCGATAGATAAAATAGAGTGAGATCGTGCACTATGGCAATTCATAAAAATGTGCAATATATAAAGAATATTAAATGTTTATATATGTTAAGTGTTTAACTCTTTTGTGTTGATAGGTTTTGTTTATTAAAAATACGAAAAGTTAGTTGAAAATGAATAAATGGACGAAGAGGAGAAAATTGAGTTGGATATTTATACATGTAGATCGATACATATTAGATATGAAATGGATTTGCATCTAGTTTGATTAAAATGCAACACACATCTATCCTTATATATATATATATATATATATATATATTTTATTCGGGTTTGGGGCGGGTTCGGGTTCGGGTACCCACAAAGCAATCCCAAACCCATACCCATACCCGCATGGGTAGTCAATTCAAAACCCAAACCCGTCCAAAAGTAAACGGGGTGGGTTTCGGGTCCTTAAATGGGACGGGTTCAGGTCGGGTACCTAATGGGTAGACCCAGATTGACATCCCTATTCACATTCTAGGAAAGATTTTGAAAAATGAAAGGCAGAATGAGGCGGTTTTCCTGGAATCGAGTCGATTTAGGCGCATGCTTCGTTTTTCATCCAAAATAATAACAATGAACTAAAATACTTAGAAAACCATAGCATAACACGATATACATATGTTGTAAGCAATTGGTTGGAGGTAAATCCAATGCCTAAGAGAAATAAAGGGTTGGAGACATTGTGCTTGGGGAGCTTTTTATACACTCTTTAAATCTCTTTTATGAAAAATGTTCAATGTTTTTCTCGGTATCTTAAAAAAATCGTGTATGGTCAATAATATTGTTGAATGAAATCCCAAAGTCCATTTTCAACAATTAACTCTTCCAATATCATCATACTTGAAATTTGCAAGAAGCTAACAACTTATAATTCAAATCTATTTTTACAAAAGGAATATATTTCTTGGTTGGTTGCATTGTGCTTGGGGAGTTTTTGATACACTCTTTAAATCTCTTTTATGAAAAATGTCCATTGCTTTTCTCGGTATATTAAAAAAACATGTATGGTCAATAATATTGTTGAATGAAATCCCAAAGTCCATTTTCAGCAATTAACTCTTCCAATATCATCATATTTGATATTTGCGAGAAGCTAACAACTTAAAATTCAAATCTATGTTTACAAAGGGAATTCTTGGTTCAATTGAGATTCCGTGCAAGTTTTTTTTTTTGACAAAAGAGTCACACATCCATTGCTTCCTTTAAAGTAAGAAACAATGAAAACGAAATATCAATGGTAAAGTGGCTCAAGTTTTTTAGGTGGAAGAAGGCGCACGTCTTCTTTGCCTCATTGCTTTAAGACAACCTTGATCACCCGAAGTGCAAACCTCGCAACCTGAGATGCCAGTCTTCAGGCTAAAAAGTCCCACATCTCCTTGAGGTGTGTGCCTCGATCGTCTCGAGGCTGACCTTTTTAAACCACAAAACCAGGCTGAAGGGCGATGCAAGTGGTGATGGAGATGCAAGTAAAGCCATTGAAAAGGCAAGTAGTGTAGCGTGTTGCAGCTTTTGACATTGGTGGAAGAGGGCCATCAACAGTTAAATGATGGAGGCTTTACGAAAATCTATATAAGAACGTAACAATGCACATGAAGAATATGTCTTAGAGCCCATGGACTATGAGTGTAGGTCCTTGGGAGCTATGGCAGTATATTGTATATGTATGGCGATTGTAACACCCCTAAGTCCCGAGGTACGAGAATAACGTGTGAGATTGGTTATCGCACGCATGTGTGGTTCGGTGGCCACATAACAAAGTTCTCGAGGACTTCACCTTAGTGTACGGATAACTAAGGATAGGGATTTACTGTACGAAGGTTCAAAGACCACGGGTTCCCCTTGGCACAATACAAGTGTTCGGTAACACTTGACAAAGCAAAGCTACGACATCCTACGGAGGAGCGTGGGGTCCACTGATGACATGGCAAGATGACATGGCATGCTGCCATTGCAAATGACATGGCATGCTGACATGACAGACGACATGGCATGCTGACGAAGCGTGTGATGTGGCGTTGGTTGCAGAAGACGAATGGATTGCATGGAAGATGAGTCATCTTGGAAGACGAAGGGTCTCCACAGAAGGTGAAGAGTCCTTGCATTCATTGTACATGTAATAATGGTACCCCTTCATATACCACATGCTCGTGTATATAAGGAGGCGAAGAGCTCATTTATAAACGACATACTTGATAGTGAGTCCCTTGCTGATAACAATGAAAGTTTAATGTCATTGCTCGTGTCCTTGTGTGTTTGAGTGCTTGTGTTCGAGTGTTCGAGCGGCATGGTTATTCGGTATGCTGGTGTACGTCTACACGCATAGGGGAAGGCTGGTTTGCTTGCGAGAAGCTAAAATTGCAAATGTTAGTCTCAAAAACTAAAGTTGAGATTACACGTGTGACACTGGCCATGGAACCAAGTCCCTTGAAATTCATACAACTGATGATTATATGGAGGGTCTGATGTCACAGTGGTATCATTTTTTGCTCAATACTTTCCAGAAAGGTCAGTTGCTCCTCTACCTCCTCCCTCATATGGATATGGATACGACATGATTATGGTGGTGCTAACGCGGAATTGGAGAATCTTATTCTAAATACATCGAGGCTAGAGCCTAGAGGTAGGCAAGGGCATGGTTTTTATCCCAATTATTTTTCAAGTGAGGCTGGCCAAAATGCTCCACCGCCAAGACTATAAGCTCAAGCTACTCTACCACAAGCTCCTTGTGTTCACGAGGACATCGTTCCCCTTTAGCATCCTCATCAAGAGCATGTTTTGCTCGCCACACACACTCCAAGCAGCGCACGAAGCTCCCATCTCCGATGGGTTCTCCTTATGAACCCTTGGGGTTCGTTTGGTTGCAGGATTGGACAGGGTTGGGTTGGGTTGGGGTACCCTTGTGAATAGTAAACTGTGAGGAGGATTGGGAGGGTTGGAAGGAGGGGTATCCTGGGTTGGGCCAACCCAACCTTTCCCAATCATGCAACCAAACGAACCCTTGGAGTCAGTGACAATGCGAGGTATTCCCCCCTAGGTGGCACAACATCAATGTTGTGGGATGCTTCTCCCATCAGAACCTACAGTTATATTTATGGGGAAGAAGCAAGGTGGGCTCACTGTTGCGCATATAAAAGGGTGGGGGGCAAGGCAAAGGTAAATGTTTGGGCCCAATTGGAGCTCCTGGTTATTTATATTTCTGATGACAATGGGCTTAAACTGAGCCATATAGCTGCTGTAACAACAAAAAAAGGATGATGAGGGGCGTTAAGGCCTAATGATTGGCTGCTGCGGAGGGGAAAATGCTAAGTGGTTCTGTGGCTGAGATTTTAAAAAAGGAGGGCCCATACGGGAAAAAATGAGGACAGAAAAAAAAAGAAAGGGGGCAAAGAAAAGAATAACCGATTGAAAAAAGCAAATGCATGAAAAAAGGAGAAGAGACAGCTTAAAAAAAGGTGATGGATTTTTTGTTTTTGCCGCTTCAATTCTTCTCCAAACTAGGCGAGCGTAATATTTCCAATAAATTTGAGAGAAAGGGGAGTGTTATGTAGAGTTCTCCAATTCAGATTTCATACTCTACCACTAATTCAAAGCACTCCATGTTCAAATGACCTAGTTTCTCAGGGTCCTCCATCAAAGAGACTAATTCTAGTTAAAGGTGACTCTACATAGTAGGAAGCACACGTTCTCCAATGAGACTCATTTGGGTTCAGGTGACTCTGTGCAGTACATAGCACACGTTCTCCAATAAGGAAACTCATTCCGGTTCAGGTGTCTCTACATAGTACAAAACATGCGCTCTTCAACGAGGATACTCATTTCAGTTTTGGTGACTCCAACAAACGCAATACAAAGCATACATACTTCAACGAGGAGACATTGTTCACACTCCAAGCCTTCAGTTTCTCCTCACCAGTACGATGTGAGAGTATCGTCCTCAACAAGCAGCCAACAGAGTATGTGTTGAGTTGATATTGTTCGTAGTGTCTTGTAATATGTGAGTGAGTCCTTTCTACTTGTCCCACATCATCTATTAGTGGGACTTGGTCATTATAGAGGGGCTATATAAGAAGCCACACACCTTTATTGACAGAGAGATTAATATACAAATTAATCCCTGTGGTTCTCACATGGTTTCATCATGCTCCTTCTGGAGAAGAGTTCCACGTAACTTTCAGTATTTTTCTTTTTTTAACATATCTTTGATTACAAAAAAAATGACGAAGCCTTCTTCCACTATAAGTAGGGTCGGCTACATGGATTCTTTCTCAAATCCATGTTGAAAGATTCGACTATGTTTTATGTTGGTTGTCGACTACCTAACGCAACACCCACAAGGGGGGATTTGAACCCTGATATTTTGGGTGGTAAACACACTGCACTACCCCCAAAAGAGTGGGTTTTTTATTATCTCTTATTACAACTTCCGTATTGTCATTTTCCACAATATATGTATTTCATGGGATAAGGATTTAACAAAAAAAACAATGGTTGTTCTTTTATAAGATATACACCTGATAACTCTTTAGAAATTGTCAACAAAACTAACAAAGTAGCGATGATCGAATATAATGCGTACATTACATGGCCCATGTACATTATATTGTATAGAATCAGATAGAGATCAACATTGATGCCTCGCGTGCTGAGGGAATGAGGATTGATTATGTTTGTTGAACTCATGCATTACAGTTATTAAGCTTAAGCGTGTACAATTCAGGAAGCATCATAGATAGGGTCGAGGTTAATTGATGGCTAAGACTAAGATGCCATAAGTATATGTTGATGGAGACGAGGAACAAGGTAGCCAACTATGGATGGCCATGAGGTCATGCCTTGTTGTGAAAGCTAGGATGCTGCATCATAATGATAGTCATGGATTGGTTTAGAGGTTAAGGCAGATCTCTGACCAGCACATGGAGGAGTACCTTAGCATGCAGAGTGAACTTCCTCCATCTGGGGACTTCTCGCGGGACAGAGACCACTTTCAGTGGACGGGCGAGAAATTCTCAGTAAAGAAAGCTTACAAAGAATTGAGAATGAGGGAAGAGGAGCATGACGAGGAGTTGTGCCAGGATATGAGAGTTGTTTAGGCAGCACAGATCCCGACTAGAGTTAAAATTTTCCTTTGGTGCTTGAGAAGGGGTCGCTTATGTGATAAAGTGCGGCGAGGGAGATTATTAGGTCTGGCGGACACGCAGTGCGA
This sequence comes from Ottelia alismoides, assembly GCA_037367405.1. NCBI lineage: Eukaryota > Viridiplantae > Streptophyta > Magnoliopsida > Alismatales > Hydrocharitaceae > Ottelia > Ottelia alismoides. Next base: position 36,553 of record JAZKJV010011351.1, on the reverse strand, counting down.
CAAATGCGAAGAGGAGGAGGAGGATTCAGATCATTTGTTTTTGAAGTGCACAGGGTCGGAATGAGTCTGGAGAGAGGTTGGTATATCTTGGGTGGAGAGTGTTGGGACAACGGAATTCTGGACATCAATCCGGACGATAGGCACAAATTCAAATGATGATTGCTTGAAGCCATTTGCTTTTCTTTGGGCCATTTGGTCTAGACGTAACGATTTGATTTTTAATAACCAGAGGTTTTATGTTGAGAATGTAGTGTCCCACTGTAATGCGCTTTCTAATTTCTGGTCCTCTTGATAATGTACTCTAAACTCTTTTTAATGGAATTTTTTCGACGGTGATCCCCACGATGGGGGATCACCCGTTTTAGTTTCAAAAAAAAGGTTGAGAGGTTAAGGCAGTGGGGATTGGGAGGATGGAAACTTTGGGGTGAGCTTGTCACTTGAGACCCGCATGTTTTATTGTTACTAAGTTGCTAATATTACGACGTGTCCATATAGAGAATCTTTGCATTTCAAACATAATATGCAATGAACCGAAGATTTTTTTTTTGTTTTCCGTTAGTGGAATTTGAGCTTTTTTAAGTAATAATTAGTTTTTGACCTTAATGCCCCATTCTAATGTGAATTAGTTAGGGATTCCCAGAACCGAACCACGAATAGGTGCTCTTAGAAAAAATTTTAATACACAAGTATTTCAGTTATCGGAATCAACTAGACGTGTATTAGGAGATTTCACTTCATGACTATCGTCCTTCGAAAGTCCAGGGATCTATTGTACGATAGTTGTTACTTAAATTCATTGAAGTTCTAATTCCCTACTATTGTATCTATTGAAGTTCTATTTTTCTCTAATCACCCGAAATCTCACTTGCAGCTAATTGCCGCACCTGTGCTGTCTGTTGTGCATGTTTACTGTGTAGTGCAAGAAATGCGGGCTGCTCCTGTCAACACCTTGAATCCTCAGCGAACGGCCATGATTGTGGAAGACTTCATCAAGGTTAGAACACAAGCCCAAGTTTTAATAGTGCTATGATGTGCGTTAAAATAAAAAAAGTTTATTTTTATGGAAACAGCATGGAAAAATATCAAGCCCTGCCGATCTGAGATACAGGGAAGATCTCCTCTTGCCTGATAGAGTTATAGATGATGCCGGGAGTGTGAAGGTTGGGAGACCACTTCACAGGGTTGTCAAGAGACCTTCAAAGCTGAAAGAACTCAGAGAGGCGTTTGCTGGCGAGAAATTTTTGCTCTGCCAAGAGAATGCGTGGACGGATATGGTATTGGAGCACAGCGCAACCGGGGAGGATGCGCTGAGGGGATGGCTGGTTGCCGCCTATGCTTCAGAGATGCAGAAACAGGATGATGGATTTGGCACAAGTTTCGAAAGGCTTAGCGAGGCTCGTTCCAGAATGGAGCAGGTATTTCCTCAGTTCATATCTCAGTTGAAGACAAGAGGCTGGCATACCGATCGCTTCCTAGATGGAACAGGCAGCCGCTTCGCATATTGATTGTGATGGTAGTCACGTTCTTGCGGTTTAATTCCTGTTGTTTTTTCAAGTCCCTTCTCTGGAATTTCCTCTGGGCTGCTGACTGTAAGGTGATTGAGTCTTGTTCTCAATATCATAAATTTTGATTGTGTGTTGGCATTCTGAAATTTCCTCTGGGCTGCTAGAGCTCCTTCGAGTGATCGACGACACATACTGACAAGCTTCTAAAATCCGGAGTGGTTCTTCTGCTGTGAATTCCTTTTTCTACTGCAAAATCCAAATCCAGAATCCAATTGTATGGATTGAAATTATGCGTTTCATTTTATGTTATCAAATTGCATGTTGATCTTCCTTTGCGGGATTGGGCATTTATCCCCACTAATGTGCAATCCCAATATCGGGATGGAAGGTGGGGTCTACATTGATGACGCTATATCTCATGATAGCATCTTTGTTACCAGTCCACCTTGCCTCCATGATACGTGACCTGTTGCTGATTTTAGATTGTCGAGCTCGACTTCGATGTTCTCATCGATGATGAAGTGGAGCACAAGCTCTACGATGGAGATGACGCCGTTGTTTCCGAGCTTGATGAGATCGTGGGAGTTGGCGGAGGAGTGGCAACTTGTGGATGAGGGTAGAGGAGCCAAAGCTGAAGAAGGGGTTGTGCTTGATGAAATGATGATGTTGAATCGGTGAAGGGGATGCGCTTGAGGCGATGGTGATGTTGAAGAGAAGATGTGAGAGTGAAACGAACATGGATGAGGTGAATGCTGAGGACAACTACGATACAGCAAGGCCAACGATGAAATGGGGGCAAACGAGGAGAAAGTACTCGAGGACAAAGATGGTGATGATGATGCGAATGTTGAAGAGGATATCAGGGTCACATGGAGGTAGTAGGTAGTGATGGCGATTGGGAAAGTGGAGCGGGGAAAATTGAGTTTGTAAATGAAAAAACATCTGAAGTTAATAAACACTACTATGACTTATTCAGTATCTTTCGTTTACCAACCGAATGCAGAATAGAATATAACGAACCATGACTCTGATTTTCCATCATAAAGTTGCGAAAATGCTAATCTAGATATGATAACTGGATTTTAAGAGAGAATGTCTCGTGTGCAATAAAAATAGAAAGCAGAATGACTTTACAAATAAGAAAGAGATCTCGCTCAAAAAGACAGAATTGTCAAGATCGCACATGAATTTCCCAAATAAAGAGCGACGCAAGCTACTTGGAATGAATCAAACTCAAGTGAAGATGATAAATCGAAAGATGGATATGCTCTTCTTAGTCTGATAATGACCATCGACAAGATAGAATCGCTTAGTTTTATTTTCATCAAATTATTAGATGTTTTTTGCGAAATATACACACTAGTTGAAGGTTTTTTTTAAATATATTTCAGAGACAGACGATAAGTAAAACTCAACAACAATAGCATGAATATGAAATTATAAGTCTCAAGGACAATATTTGCTTTCTAAAAAAACATAGAAAAACTAAAAGTAAAACCATTGTTAATGATTTAGCTAGATTCATTACAGGTAGAACTACCTTACACAAGATGCAAGGTATATCCTACCAATCAAAATATAAGTTTGGTACATGATATCAACCAAAATTACTTGAAAATGGGAACCCACTAACACTTCATGTCAACACTGCATGCACTGCATGCATAAGATCTTTTTATTCTAAAAGGTTTGATACTCTTAGTCGTACAAAAGTCGAGAAAAGGAAAGTACCTTGGAATCCTCTAAGGAATCTTACTAATAATGAAAGGACTTACAAAAGGTGTATACCAAAGACCATCTTAGATTGTTGTTTTCCTTACTTCAGGAACCCTGAAGATGCAAACCATAGGGATTGAAACTATGAAATAAAAAGGGACACAGGCAAAACGAAAGGGCTCTACTTTGAATTTTGTAAGAATGTATGCGCACAAGAGTTATTGCAAAGAACGTTTGGGACATGCGTTCTTGGAAAAACTCGCAAGTGAAGTGTAAAAATCTTTAAATGATATCATGGGATACTCGACAATGTGGATTCTCATTCTTTATTCGCAAGAAAGAGGGAATCATTTGATTTTTGAAATATCTACGCCTTGCTTGTTGGAAGCATTCCATCATCTACCCTAAAGTTCAAGGGCATTATTGATGTTCTCCATATTTCATTTCCACATTCCCATTTCAATATTTTCATCTTGTATCCATCATCGATCACACTTTAAAGATTGACTGATCACTTGGTTATTCTATCCCAAAAGAGTCATCGGCCAATTTGTTAAAAGGATCAATCAGTATGGTGTTCTGCTATGAGATTGATTACATATTACAGTTGATTTGATCACTCTCGTCCATTGTTTCCTTTTCGTTTTTCTTTGAAATTCATGTGCAATTGTCCATTTACATCTCATAAGATCTCGATAACTTAGTTTTACCCTATATACCTTAGGAAAACTTTAAATACTGACAAACCTCATTTTTTTCCACCCTCGGTCGATCGGAATGTTGCGGTCTGCTATAGGGCAGATTTCATCCGAACATTGTTTTGTCAATTCTAAGATCGACACAACTTCAGTTGAAGCTATTTAAGATGCATTGGAGATCTCATTTCAAGATCTATCCAATGGTGTATTTTCATCCAGCGCAACACTTTTGGGGGGAAATAATTAAAATTCCCACACATGTTCAATTCATGCATAGTTTGTCCGATTGGAGTCACACGGATTAGTGTCCACTCAAGAACCATAAACAAGTGTATACGAATCCTTTAAGAGCTGTTGAGTTATTGTGCTCATATGGGTAAACATATCTTAGGATGGAGAACGGTTACCCATCTTATATATATTGTACTCATCCCTCTCATTGGAATTTAGTTTTTAGTGAAGAGAGTCCTAATCTCTATTGAGGGAAATTAGAGATTGTGCGCCTCTGTGATTTTCCTGCTCTGCAGGGTTTTCCACGTAAATCCTTGCCTTCATTTTTGTACATATTTTGATTGTTTGATTCTAACATGTTATCAGGTCCATGAATCGTTCAGATTGTCACGCATAAGGCATCTGCAACGCGTCCTTTCATGCTCGTCTAGATTAGGTCACAGATTTTTGCACCCGTTCAGATCACATATTTGAGATCAGATCGTGCAAATCATGCTCTAGATCAGGCCCAGTTTGTGCAGATCAGATTGTCATATGATATGTGCTCAGATCGTGCCATTGTTGTGCTCAGATCATGTTTGTGTGAGTTAAAAACTTTATGTTCAGATCTGATTCACGTTCCTACAGCAGACCATGCCTAGATTTGCTTTCCAAGCGGTAGATTGCCTCGTGTTCATGTCCATATCACAGAACTCCATATGGCATGACTGTTAAGACCGAAGATCGTGACCTCCGGAGTGTGTTTGCTTGTTTTTATGCATCCGAGAGCCTCGACCGTTGATGCTGTTTCAGATCACAGGACTATTTTTTCTCTTAGTGGTAAAAGGCTTTGTTGTTGTTGTTGTTGTTGTTGTTGTGGTAAGAGACTCGTGGATCTTGTTGGGGTATGCTTTTGGACTACCCCTTGAGGTTAGTTACATTTGTTGGAGAGCAGTTGTGGTATGGGCTAAGCCCTTGAGTATTGTTGGGGTGCTTTTGCCCCTTGTTTGTTACGAGAACTATCAAGTGTGTAGTTGGGCATACCATGTGTTTGATGAGATGTAAGAGTGGTATGTTGTTGCTATTGGACTCAAGGTATCTGAAGGAATGTTTGTGAGAGATAGTCAAAGTCTAAATGGACAAATTTGTTGGTGAATGATATTATGATGCTTGGAGCATCCAGAAAATCTGATTTCGAAAAGGAAATCATCATGGAATTACAATCCTTATTAAAGGAATCATTTACGAAAGGGGTATAGTTCTTTGTAGTCGACGAACAATGGTTCAACTCTTAATCGAGGAGAACTAGCAATGCTTGATCTACTAGAACTGAGTGGATTATAGATAATGGTGCGTCTGATCACATGATAGGTGATCCGAGAATGTTTCATGTTTATAAGTTATAATCTGGAAGAGAGAATGTTACCTTTGCAGATGGGTCTCCTGATACTGTTGTCGATTGTTTCATCCTCACCGATGCACTTCGCATCTCTGATTTCCCAATAAACCTTTTATTATTTAGAAAGATTATTAAAGAGTTGCAATGCAGATTTTTTCATCACAAGTCACATGTTCTAGAAGATTTGCAGGCATGCAAGAAGATTGGAATTAGATTAGTTGAGAATACCTTATATCGTCTTCCAGCTCAAGTTGGCCATGCCCTTACCTTTGTGATGAAATCTCATCTTGAAAAGGACAACTCCACGTTAGTACAAAAATGGCATGAATGCCTTGGTCATAACAAATTTTCTTCTTTACAGATGTCGATGGCTAAGATTTTCTTTGGATTATCATAGGATGATTTGAAATGTGTGGTTTGCCAATTTGCAAAGCAGACATGCATTACATTTCATACATATACTAGTAAAGCTACTTACACATTCGATTAGTGCATTCTGAAGTTTGGGGTCCGTCAAGTGTGAAGAGCATGAATGGTCACATGTACTACATCACTTTCATTGACGATTTTTCACGGAGTACTTATGTGTACCTTTTAAAACGTAGAAGTGAAGTTCGGTTGATGTAAGGAACTTTATAAATATGATTAGCACTCAATATGCAACGAGAGTAAGAACGCTCAAGACTGGTAATGCTAAGGAGAACCTGTAAAATTTCATATGTGCTTTTCTTGATGAGAAGGGTATCATTCATGAAACATCCTGTAGTTATACACCACAACAGAACGAGATTGTTGAAAGGAAGAAGCGTCACTTGTTGAATATCACCAAAGCACTCCGGCTCCAACGGAAAGTGCCAAGGAATTTTTGGGGAGAAGTTGTCTTGATTGTTGCTTATCTGATCAAGAGGACACTTTCTGTCATGATGGGGAAGAGAAATCCTTTCTTTGTCATCCATCCGAATGCATCTCCTTTTAATTTTGACCCACGTGTTTTAGATGTATATGCTTTCTTCATAACTTTGGACCAGGTTGGTGAAAGTTGGATCCAAGGGCCACAAAGTGCATCTTTCTTGGCTATTCTGGAACACAAAAAGGATACAAATGTTATGACTCGATGGCACTTCGTCTTCATGTAAGCAAGGATGTCACTTTCTTTAAGAGTGATTCCAACTTCCCTATACGTTCTCTTCAGGGGGAGTTTATGAGTACATATGTTGCTAAAATTGAGAAAGGGATTTACTTTCTTGGTGACATACACGAGACTATCTATGTAGGGGAAGGAATGAGCAAGATCGAGAAAAAGATAGTGGGGATAGAGGCAAATTTGGACATATTTATAGCAGACGAAAAGAATTAGATAATGTGGTGGAGACTAGATAAGAGATGATGCCAAACCATATGTCAGCCTTTCATTAGACCATGATGTTAGCCTTTCATCGGGTGATAGGCAATGAAAACTCTGTAACTACTCTTACTTCTAATATTCATATTGATAGTGGCAACATTTTATTGGATGTTCGTACTATTGCTATGAGAAAGGCTACTAAAACTATTCACACCTCTACTTGGTATCCATTGGAAGACTTTGTTGCGTACGCCAAATTGTGTTCCAGATATAAATGTTTTATTACCTCTCTCAATGCCATCATGTTCTCAAAAATATTGATGAAGCCAAAGAGGATCTGAAATGGGTCAATGCTATGAAGGAAGAAATGGGATGCCTTGGTAAAAAATAATACTTGGAATATTGTTGATAATCTTGTTGGCTTTAAATGGGTCTACATGATTAAATACAATGTTGATGGAACTGTTGACAGATTCAAAGCTCGCCTTATGGATAAAGGATACAATCAAAAATATAGGATTGACTACCTTGAAATCTTTGCTTCTGTTGCCAAAATGAATAATGTCAGAATTGTTATTTGCCTAGCAACTCATTTTTCCAGAAGATATATCAGTTAGATGTGAAAAAAAGCTTTCTTGAATGGCGAACTTAAAGAAGAAGTGTATATGAAAATGCATCCTGGGTTTGAGAAGGGTGGCAAGTGTTGTAAACTCAAAAGATCCTTGTATGGACTAAAGAAGTCGTCAAGATCGTGGTTTGAATGTATTTGTATGATTATGATTAATGATGGATACACCAAAATCAATGGAGACTACACCTTGTTTATAAGGAGGAATGACGAAAAAAGATCTATTCTTTTAGTCTATGTGGATGACATGATCCTTACACGGGATGACGGAGGGGAACTTTCCAGGATAAAGAAAAAGCTCACAACTAAAATCGAACTGAACGATTTGAGGAAGTTAAAGTACTTTCTAGGTATCGAGATGGCTCGATCTCTAGGAGGTATGTGTCTAAGTCAATAGAAATATGCTCTGGATTTATTGAAGTACTGTGGAATGTTAGGTTGCAAGCCTAGTACTAATCTCATTTAGACAAATCACAAACTGAATAAAAAGGACAGGGGCTTCTTGATGATGCAACAAAGGGAAGGTTTCAAAGATGGTGAGAAAATTGATCTATCTTACCTTTACTAGACTAGATATAACACACGATGTAAATGTGGTGAGGTGATTCATGCATGCTCACATTATCTCTCATGCTAATGTGGTAAATTCTATTCTATGCTACATAAAAGGATCACCAGGAAATGATCTTATGTTCAAGAAAAATCTTGAGGTCACATTTGAAGGATACACTGAGGTTGATTGGGTTGGCTCCCTTGTTGACAAAAGATCAACCTCAGGTTATGCAATTTATCTATGTGAAAATCTGGTTATTTGGAGAAGTAAAAAACAGAATGTGGTTTCAAGGTTAAGTACTGAAGTTGAATATCGTTCTCTTGTGAATGGTGTTACAGAAATTCTATGATTAAAAATTCTGCTCCATGAGTTGGGCATCAAAGTCAGTATGCCAATGAAGATGTTTTGTGATAACAAGGCTGCAATAAACATGATCAACAAGCATGTAATGCATGATAGAACGAAGCATGTGGAGATTGTCAGACACTTCATCTGTAAGAAGATTGATGCTGGATTGTTGTGTCTTCCTTACTTGAACTCTACCGATCAGGTTGCTGATCTCTTCACAAAGAGGCTGCCTATGACATAATTTGAGTTGCATGTAGGCAAGTTGGGCATGATGAATATGTATGTCCAACTCGAGGGGGGGGGGTACTAAGTTATTGTGCTTATATGGATAAACAAACGTTAGGATGAGGGAATGTTTACCCATCCTATATATATATATATAGGATTTCTTTCAAATAGGACGTAGTCCTTCCTAAGCTAAGGAAGGCCAGCCCCTTTTTTGTATAAAACAAGATGACTTTAGTAGAATACATATACAATTTTGTATTATAATGTGTAGTTTAAATGTTTGTATTATAATGCGCAGTTTTGTATGCGGCTTTGTATTTATAACATGCACCTATAATACAAATTATATACGTATTCTACTAAAGTGCCCTGTTTTATACAAAAAAGGGGCGGCCTTCCTTAACTTAGGAAGGACTGCATCCTATTTGAAAGGCACCCTATATATATATATATATATATATATATATATATATATATATTGTACTCATCCCCCTCATTGGAATTCTGTTTTTAGTGAAGAGAGCCCTGATCTCTAACGATGGAAATTATGGATTGCGCGCTTCCATAGTTTTTCCCTCTTCATAGGGTTTTCCACTTAAATCATTGCCTCAATTTTTGTGTATGTTTTGATTGTTTGATTCTAACAAGAGCTATAACAAACACCGAATAAAAAAATTGTTGAAGGCAGAGAAGGTCGAGAAATCATTTGCATATATTATGAAATTGCACCATGTTCCTCCCTCCTTGTTGATTCTATTCCAGTTCGTGACCATGTTATTGTGGATGATGAATGTGTACTTGAAGTCACTGAGGATAAATTGAAGGCTTTACAACAACCCTTTGTTTCATGTTTGATGGCTAAATTTCAGACATCATGGACAGAACTTGCTGGACTTGGAAACTTTTCAGTGGCAAGAATGAAGCATGAGGACGACTTCTATTTGAGTGCTTTAGATTCGAAGCATATCTTAATAAGATTCTATGTTGAAAAGGATTTTATCAAATCATAAGCTCTTGGAGATTTCGATACAATGGTCACCGATTTTAGTCCAAACCTAAGAACTTCACAGGTTGCTACCTGGTTGGCCTGCATGGACTTAGCATTCATCTTCACAATCCATGAATAAAAAATGATTGTGTATATCCTCCTTGGGATGTACATTTGTGTTGACAAAGAGTCATTGAATTTATTAGACCTTGCTCCTTGAAGATTTTTATGGAGATTGATTTGCTCAAGCCATTGGTTAATCACTTTATGATACGAAAATGGTGCTAAAGTTTTCAAACAAAAAGTGGTTTAGGAAAAACTTCCAAAATTTAACTACAACTGTTGTGTTTTTGGACATGTCCTAGAAAGTTGTAAATTTAGGAAGGCAGTGAATAGGGTTGATGATAAAAATGGGAGAACCACTCAAGTTTGGGTGCCTATGGTCTAAGAGCAGTTGAAAGATGTTTTAAATGATGACTCTTTAGAACATGTACAACAGTAGATACTTCGTATGGAGTCAAAACACACTAAATTGCAGCAATAATGGCCTCCATCTCCGCAACAACAGGGAGGGATTGCTATTTTGCAGTCTTTTGATGTAGATTTTTCATTACGGCAGCCACAACTGTATCAACCAGCTCGACTTGGTGTTGTGCAACCTTTTGTACAAATGCAACAGCCATGTGGACAACAAAATGAATGTGGACAGCAGCATGCAAGCAGCTCCTTACAACATACCATTGCATCGGATGATCATGATCTGGTGATTGTTCATGTTGAGTGAAAGGAGTTTTTTGCTTTGAAAAGCTGCAATTTATTTTTTATAGCAAATTCCAAGCTTCAATACACCAAGAGGTGTTATTGTCTGAGGTTCGATAGTTGCACATAATTTTTATATTCAGCCCTTGGTGATCCCCAAGGTGGGGTGCTATGTTCGAGGGTGCCTCTCCCTCTTTAAAGGTTGTTACTCCTTTTCGATATGCCTTGAATCCAAATCATTTGATTCAGGTTGAAAAACCATCTATGCACCCCCTCCTGTCGTACCATGCTCCTACAAGATGGGGTTTTCAGTTTTATTAACAGTTCTATTTCTATTCGGGTATATAGATCTGTTTGTATTAGGGATCCATCTGTACGAGAGTAGTATATGTTATAAAATAGAAAGCGGAAGCGGAATAACATAATAAAGAAGAATAATCACGAAGAACACAAAGATTTTTATGTGGAACCCTACTCCGTGAGGAGCGGGATGAAACCACAGGAGAAGCCCTCAACGGGGCGGATATTCTATTAGAATTTCTCAATGAGTACAGGAGGTCTGGGGCTCTTTATATAGCCTCTCCAGAGCCTCCAAGTCCCACCCACAGGCGGTATGGGACTAAACACTGAATGGGGTAAATGGATCTTCTCCAGGATCCATTTACCCTGCTACAACTCAATAGGTGCACTACCAAATACTCCAACACTCCCCCTCAAGCTGGAGCATGCAATGCTCAGCTTGGACAAACAAACAGAAAGAAACTCAACTCACGCTACAGGACACTACGGACAATATCAACCCAACGCGCACATGCTGCAGTCGAGGACGTTGCTTCTCATGCCGTGCAGGTGAGGAGGACGAACGGGCTGGAGTGTGAGTCAACTGAATCTCCTCATCGGAGAGCATGTGCTCTGAACTGCACCTGTCAGAGTCACTGCAACTGAAATGAGTCTCCTCGTCGGAGTACTCTGGCCCGCCACAACATGTGGACAACTGCTCCATCTCTGAAAAGGGCCGAACTGAAAAGGCCGTGGCTGTGCAATCCTCGTCGGAGTCCACGGTCGCTGGAGAATGGAGTCTGAAAAAGTCTCCTCGTCGGAGAACTGGGTCTCTCCCATCTGGCTCAGAGAATGGTGCACTGCTCTGGTGTACCTATGATACCACATGAAAACCCTTTCCCTCAAGGGAATGGTCCTCTGCTCTGGAGTCCCTATGGCTCACATGAAAACTCTGGCCGAACAACAAGAATCATGATGGGGACCTCTGACAATGATGGCAACATATGCTCATCAGACAATGACCGCACACTCGTGCGTGTCTGAAACAAATGATGGCAACTTATGCACATCTGACAATGACCGCACACTCGTGCGTGTCTGAAACTGGAGACTCGAAAGACAATCGTCGAGTCTGAACAACTGCGCATCAAACTGGGACTCGGAATCTGAACGTCGAGTCTGGAACTGCGCATGAAATCTCTTTATCTGAACAACTTGTAGAGTCTGAAAATATGGCTGGTCTGGAGACTGGCATCTGAAATCTGGATCTGTAATACAAAATACAAGACCTGTGACTCTACATATACTCCCCCTTTCTCCCATACTTGTTGGAAAACATGGATGTCGACCAAGTTGGGAGAAGACAAGATAGAATGGGGAAAAAACATGAACATGCGGCTTTTCATTTTTTTTGAGCCGTCCACATTTTTTTTGAAAATAGTTTTCCTTTTAAAGCCGTTTTATCATATATTTTTTTACGGCTTTTGCATTTTTTTTTGCTTGGCGTACGGCTTTTTCCTTGTACGCGCCTCTTTTTTTTTAAAGAAAAAGCTCTCTTCTCTCATTTTTTTTGAAATAAACTCTTTTCTTCTTTTTTTTCATGCAAGGCATGCCCACTTGGGCCTGAATACTCCTCCCCCGTTGCCTTTTTTTTTAACAAATCTCGACCATAGGGAGCCCAAACCATCTCACGGCTCTCCTTTTTTTTTTGTAATACACGGCAGGCCCATTTGGCCCGCATAATGACAAGGAAACAATTTTTTTTTTAAAGAAAGGCCACGGGGCCCTAGTGGGAACCCTCTCTCTCTCTCTCGCATATGCCCCTGATAAGAATGCCGCCGCCCCTGCGTGGGAGAGATGAGAGGGGCCTTTGACGATGTTGCTTCTGGAGAGAGGGGCTGCACGTCTGGATCGCTTGGCGGCGAGTCCACATGTGTTATGCGTATCTTGATCGCCGTACGAATACAGATCGCCGCTGATGGAGGCATGATTGCGGAAGACGCTGGGATCTCCTCCGCCTGGGGACTGGGGACATGGAGAGGGTTTTGCGGCTAGGGCTCGCTGCTAATCTGGATGTGTGGCGCTGACTGGAGATATCACCGCCTGACGAGGAGGTCGCGCGCGGGGAGCACTAGCCCCGCTTGGAGACTGCGGGCTGTTATCAAGGCTTGCCTGGGAAGTAGGCGACTGGAGGGCTCGCCTGGAAGGGTGCGAGATCTGGAGCGATGACTGGGGCTCGCACGCGGAGGAGGGGGTCACCTGGAGCGATTAGGGCTTGCGTGCGAGGATCTGTAGGAGAGGAATCTCCTGTGTCGTGAGATGGGAGAGGCGCATCGCCGCCTGGATCGACGATGGGGATGGATTTTGCTGCCTGGGATCTCTGCCGCCTGATCTTCGGTGCTTGATTGGCTGCCGCAAGGAATTGGGGTTCGTGGGAACCCTAGAAGAAATCTTGGGCGCTGGAACAACATCTAGAGTTCCGAAGAAAAAATCTCTCGAACAAAAATCTCTCGAACAAAATATGAATATGCTCTCAATTCTCAAAGATTAAAAAATCACGAAATCAACCGAGAATCAAACCCGCTCTGATACCATGTTATAAAATAGAAAGCGGAAGCGGAATAACATAATAAAGAAGAATAATCACGAAGAACACAAAGATTTTTATGTGGAACCCTACTCCGTGAGGAGCGGGATGAAACCACAGGAGAAGCCCTCAACGGGGCGGATATTCTATTAGAATTTCTCAATGAGTACAGGAGGTCTGGGGCTCTTTATATAGCCTCTCCAGAGCCTCCAAGTCCCACCCACAGGCGGTATGGGACTAAACACTGAATGGGGTAAATGGATCTTCTCCAGGATCCATTTACCCTGCTACAACTCAATAGGTGCACTACCAAATACTCCAACAGTATATACAATCTCCTAGGATTAGTGCTTTATGTATCCTCTGTACTTTCTTCTTTCTCCACATAGTGAAAACCGATCACCGATGCTTAAGGATGTAGCCCAGTTATGGGTGACCCTTGTAAATCTGTGCGTCTTCGTGCTTGCGTGATTGATCATTTGTATGTGTTCCTCTTCCCTAATTTGCAACACTCCTATTGCACGTAAGGTGCAAAATGATTTTCATCTATGTGAGGATGAGGATTGGAGTGTTGTAAAAAGAAGAAGAAACATTCTGCTCGTGATTTAAAGGTTTGGCAATAACCTATGGATCATTTGGTGAATTCCATCCAGCGGATGCAGTCATTAGGGGTTGCCTCCTCTTTGAAAAAGCAGATGCTCTATGTGGGGATTTCTTTTCCATAGTCACACCAAAACCAACAGTAGCCAAATAAAGATGATGTTCCTCTGTAGCAGTGGCAACAACCTTTGAGGTTTGTTTGTTTAGAACAGAAATATCGACAGTAGGTTTGCTATGTTGAAGTTCCTTAATCAAAGACTCTTGAGATGGGATCTATTGAGGAACTTCTGGATGAAGAAATGATGAAGTTCAAAGTAAAAGAAAGGAGTCTCTTGGGAGAATTTGAATGCTGATGTTGTAGTGTATGCAACAATAAATATTAGTGACAAATGAACTCATTGAAGAATAGTAGATAAAGTGATGGGCATATATGAAAATGGTATGGAACCAATAGAAAAAGCCAAAATGCTGAAGCAAAGGATTTGAGACTAAAGAAGCAAAGTGTACATGATAATTTCCTTCTGGAAGAACTTGACTTGGCTAAGGATTGGTTTGATGATGTTGAGCAATGAGTATGTGGAATGAAGAGGATGGGTGTAGAGGTTGAGCCTTCTTGGGGTTTGCCAAAGGTTTCGGGTTTATTCTCTCTTTGAAGCTTCAAGGAGAAGTTTTTCTCTATGTAAAAAGAGGTTAAATTTTACATGTCTTTGCGACGATTATTGTGAGGAGATGAACAAAAAATTACCTAAGAAGATCAGTTAATGGAGGGAGCGCTTTTCCTTCCTCATGAAGGGTGAAGAGAAGGATGCAGAGTTCATTGTGGAGGATTTTTCTTCCTTCTATGAGGAAGAAGTATTGAAGCGGTAGCGACAACAAGTCAAACATTCGAATGCTTTTTGAAATAAAAAAGAAGAAAATGGCTGGTAGTGACGATTGAAAGATAAAGGATATTGGTGCTATAAGATCCCTTAAAAATGAGGAGGAGAAAAGGGCCATCATTTTTATGATGTTTGGACTAAGGAAGATAAAATTGGATTTTCAAAAAAGATTGGGAAGGAGAGATCCAGCTTGGAATATTTAATATGTACAGAGCTCAACCTCAAGGGATACTTTGAGGCAAAAAAAGAATATAGGTGGTATGCACATCTCTACCACTTCATAATTCGAGAGTTGCTTTTTGTTCATATATTGAAGTTATTTCTCCTCTTTTTCAAGGCCATGTTGGCCATAGCAATCTCATACCCATAATTTTCTCTTTAGAAGGTCATGTTGGCCATACTTTGGTTGTAAGGCTAAAATCTTCTCACTTTAGCTCTTTATGTACAAATCTTTTTAATCAATGAAAAGAAGTTGCCCGGCCGCACAATTTAGGTTTATATATAAAAAAAATTCACAAAACAAGCATTCAACATATATCCACATTTTTCACCGCTCATTTTAATAACTTTTTAAGGAACATGCACATTCAAATCACCATTCCAAGAGGGGTATCTCTAGTGAGAATGGCACGAAGGTCCATGGGATGCGTGCACGATGACACTAACCTCATAAAAGTATGTATGCTCATAAAACTATCAGAAGGTCATAAGAGGGAAGAGATCATGCGTTTGCACATGTAAGACTCGTGAGATGATGTCGTCCAAAGTGTCTCTGTATGTCACCCTTGGATCACAAGAAGACCTTGGTCAAGTCTAGTCCAAGACAAAACCTATAAACTACAGAGAAAGGAGAGCGATCTTACTTTTCTAATGCTTGATCCCTGTAAAGCTCGACAAGAGGAAGCTTCTCTCCAAAAATAAAGTAAATTCACCGCTTCAATGAACTCCAACGATCCTCTGATTAGCTTGAAGGCGTACATGGACTTCAAATGAGAAAGAAAGCAACCCAAAAGATGTTTATATATGGCTCTTTATCAGGCTTAGATGGATCCTTAAGATTGTCTCGTCAAAAATCCCATCCAAATGTCTCCATCATGAATCTATGATTAATATTCCGCGTACCTATCTTCGCTTAAATCCAACTGTTATAGCTATTTTATCTTGACGGTCAAAGGTCCAATCCTTTTTTAAAAGGATTCTGAGATCCTTAAATGTTGATTTTTATGTTGATTGTTAAGATAACGTAGCTCTAAACACCATATTTGAGCGAAATTTGATAGATTTGTAGAACATTACTCATAGATTTAATCCACATGGTTGGATTTTTCAAATTGATTTTGCAAAAAAGGATACGACATACTCCTCTTGTACAAATAACTATAACATTGTCTTTTTATTATCAAATTATAATTCACTATAAACCTAAGTTATTTCACCAAGTTTCAGAACCATGGGACTAACTACCAACAAAGTCCAACTCGTTCTATTTAGCTCCTAGCCTTTTTTACTCAATATGAAAATATAACAAAAATAAAATGGTCAAATAAAAAGAATATAAAACTCCTATTATAATGCATTTTTTCTCCAGAACATTTTGTTTTGAGACGACGTTAGAGAAATTATTGATAAGCAATCAACTATACTAGTTAGAAATGGAAGGATATCATCATTTTACTTTTAAAATATTATTTTCGATTATAAATAAGTTTAATTTTAGTATTTTATAACGAATATAAATAAATTAAGTTGGATTAAATCATGCTGAATCATACTAAAAGTAAGAATTTTATATCCAAGTTGAAGTCTATTGACTAACAACTAGGCATATACTTTCTTCAATATAGAAATTCTCTATTGATAACTTGTGTGGAGAAGGAACACGTTCAATGGTCTGGTGATAGAACAATGTTGTGTCAAGAAGATATGAAAAAAATCATGAAAAGAAACCGATTTTCATTTGTAAAATGGTTTATGCAATCACATTGATTATTTCTTAAGGGATTCTTTTACTTGTGTCCCTTCGAATTTCTGCAAATACAATTAGGGTTTGTTAGGCCAACCCCCTTGTCATTTTTTCGTATTTTTTTTGAAAAAAATATCACCATTTATATTCATCTATATATCCCTCCAATTTGTCATTCGAATTTCATCAAAAACGGAGACTCACACGCCCTCCATCTAGAATAGGTCGATTACATCAACATTTAGACCATTAAAATTTACTATTTTAGATGGAGGATATAGAAGTCTCTGTTTCTGACGAAATTCGAATGACATATTAGATGGATATATATATATATACGAGAATACACGATTTTATTTTTAAAAAATAAAAAATTACGGAAAAAATAACATGGCCCTTGGGGGCAACCCCATTTGTTCCATACAATTATCCCCTACCTTTTCTTAAATAACACCTTCATCCTTGTATTCTTATAAAATTGACATTATCGCCCTTCTTTTATCACACATGCCCTTATATTACATTAACGAAAATACAAGGGTACAAATATTATTGTAAAAAGATAGGGGTATAAGTATATTTGCAGAAACTCTGAGTTGTATGTGTACAAATCTCATTTATATATATATATATATATATACAATTTTTAAATTTAAGAAAGGACATGCGACATTGGTAGTTCTGACATACGTTATAGGAAAATTACCCCATGAGTCCAAGTACTAATTTGTAAAGGAAGATTGCAAGGCGGCGGATAATAAGCACATATCCTCGGGCCGCCTCTGTAGTTTTCCCTCTTCTTCTTCTTCTTCTTCTCTCTCTCGCCTTCTGTCTTCCCCCTCCCTCCCTTCCTCTCGCTGTCGTAGTTCCTCCCGACCCCCATCCGGTCTCTCTCCGACGATGGCGACAGCCTCAGGTGAGCCCTAACAACGACCCATCGCCAATAGGAATCTCGATCTCATTCTTACCCCAATTTCGAGCTCCAATCGATCCTTATTAGGGTTTTGATTCGCGTTTGTGCACAAGTTGATGAAATGGAATCGTTAATTCTCGTTGTTTTCCAATTCGAATTAGTG
Organism: Ottelia alismoides; assembly: GCA_037367405.1. Taxonomy (NCBI): domain Eukaryota; kingdom Viridiplantae; phylum Streptophyta; class Magnoliopsida; order Alismatales; family Hydrocharitaceae; genus Ottelia; species Ottelia alismoides. The sequence continues at coordinate 18,793 of JAZKJV010011351.1, read as the reverse complement.
TTCCTGTTGTTGTAAAAAGTCGATAGAATTCTAAAAATCTATCTTTCTCCTTTCAGCCGCGTTCAAGTCCCGCGAGGATCACCGCAAGCAGCAGGAGTTGGAGGAAGCCCGGAAGGCGGGGCTCGCGCCCGCGGAGGTCGACGAAGATGGCAAGGAGATCAACCCGCACATCCCGCAGTACATGTCCTCCGCTCCTTGGTACCTCAATGCTGAGAGACCCGTGAGTTGCTCCTTTCTGTGTTTCTTTCGTTTGTCTCTCTACTTTATGTGTTTTTTCGCATATTGAAATATTGTCTTTCTCCTAAAAAATCAGAGCTTGAAGCATCAAAGGAAGTGGAAATCGGATCCCAACTACACCAAGGCATGGTATGACAGAGGTGCCAAGATATTCCAGGCTGATCGATATAGGAAGGGCGCTTGTGAGAAGTACGCCCGGTTGAACTTCTTTTTTCACCTTGGGCTTGTCCAAATACTGTTTTACCTTTTTGACGCTTCAAATAAACAATTATGATTGTTGAGAGTAGTTGAAGTAGATATTTTGACTTAGATGTTTTATTAATTATTGTGATGGCCAAGCATGGTGATGGTTGACATTGCTATCAGTAAGTGCTGATATGGTATTAGAGGTTAATTTGGCCTTGTAACTTATTAAGTGATTAATGAAATGCTTGATGATTATGAACCTGGACTAATCAGCTTTTTTCTTTTTTTTAAAAAAAACGTACAATATGTTGACTCTCCCTGTCTCCCAAAGTGATGCAGCGTGGAGCCAACGGATAGGGCCCGATATTTATCTAATTTTATGGGTCAATTTTATTTACGTTTATTTAAATTGTCGTGTCCTTAATTAAATAAATGAGATCGCCTGTGATCTCAATAAATTAGTTATAGATTTGATTTTTTAAATTTGGTCGGTTAATTAGTTAGAGTCTAATTAGGATAATTGGTTGTCAATTTAAATTAGTTTACTATTTTTGTAATCTCATCCCTCCTATATAAAGGGATGAGGGTCCGTTGTTTTAGTCAGTTCAGTATTTGATAAAATTGAGATTTATCTCTCTCCTCTCTAATCTCTCTCTTTCTCCCGCGCGGTCTACGCGGTTCTTCCTCCTCGAATCTCGCGCTACAGGCATGTTTCTTCTTCTCAACTCCTCTATTTCTTCTACCAAAATCCACCGTTCAAAAAATTCAAAATTTTATCGTCGCGCCAAAATCTCGATCCGCATCAATTGGTATCAGAGCATAGCCTATAGATTGTCCTCACGATTTGAAGATCCGTACAGACATGCGCGCCGACACGCGACGAAACACCATCATTCGTCGGAGCAAACGGCGAGCCGAAGAAGACTTCCGGACAAAATGGCAAGAATTTGAGGCCCAAGATCGATATTTCCAATCCCGATATCAAGATCTCCAGTCCGAATGGCAAGAGATGATGGCTAATTTCGAGACAATGTGCGGCCTATCAAAGTCATCGACTACCGAATCCGTTATCCAGACTTGTGATGAAGGAAAACTCGTCGACAACGGCAAAACGGCCGCTGTCCAAGCCGTTTCAGAAGAGGAAGACGCCGAAACGCCTGCTGTCCAGGAGGTTTCAGACCAGCCATCACCGTCGAAAACGTCCCCGATGACGGTTCCAGCATCCCAGCCGCCCGGCCTTGGCAGCCTCGCATCCTCGGGACCACTTCCCGCACCCACGGCAGCACCCATCCAGGCCCCAGCCCCGCCTACCGCTCTTCCGAACCCTCCCTTTCCCGACGCATCGTCACGATCGCCCCCCACCCCTGTCGTCGTCCCGCCTAACCGCCGCTGCCGCCACCCCCGCGACCTCGCCTCGCCCTCGCCATCCTCCCTCTCCCCCACCTGCGCCTCACCACCCAGGTCCGACCCTCCCCGCCGCCTTCGGCCACCCCAATCCCGCGCCCAGCGCCCCCATCCCTCCTGCCTGCGCCTTCCCACCTCGCCGCCTCCCCTTTCACCAGCCCCCCCCACCACGCGCACCAACCCTCTCCCCCTACTTCCATTCCCCACCAGCGCCGCCCAGCGATTCCGTGCCGCCCCCGCGCGCATAGAACGCAAAAGAAGCCCCACGCCTTACCTCCCCCTCGGCAGTGTGACCACCTTCCACAGCAGCTCCGCCGCCGCCTCTTATCTACGCCCTGCCAAACCCGCGCCTTTCCTTCCCCTTGGCGGTGCGACAGCCTCCCACCGCAGTCCCGCCGCCGCTTCTTATCAAGGAGGCGTGAAACCCTAACGAGGGTTGCAGTGGTCCCTCCCACCGAATCCCCTCAATTGAGGGAAGGGATAATTTGGAAAAATTACACGACCCCCCCCCCAGGCAAAGGTTTTTATTCAAAGGGAAGGTTCAAAGGCTCCTCTCACAAAATAATTTGTAATGAAGGGGTACGAAAATTGCGCCCAAGTCCCCGGCTGCGAAAAAATTTAAAGAAAATGGCGGAAAATAAGAAATCTGGGGACCCTCCTTATCCTATTAGGACTAGGACCTTGGGGTTCATCTATATAAAGACCCCATAGCTTCCTTCATTGGCCACATCTCCTCATCTCCTTTCATTGTGCTATTGCTTTACCATGGATCCGTCAAGAGCCATGCTGTTAATGCCTCATCAATTCTTCGATCATCGCAAGGAGGAAACAACAATCAAGAAGACGCCGCCGTTCGCGCCACACATGTTCTTCCACCACGAAGGCCGCGTCACCCACGCCCGCGTATGGATCCCGTCATTCGCTCCACACCAATTCTTTCAGAAGATGACTGGGCCCGCAGATTCAACCTCCCGGCCTGCAGATCCAGCAATTCGTCAGGAGACGAATTTTTAAAGCGGATGAGAGTTGATGCAGCGTGGAGCCGAACGGATAGGGCCCGATATTTATCTAATTTTATGGGTCAATTTTATTTACGTTTATTTAAATTGTCATGTCCTTAATTAAATAAATGAGATCGCCTGTGATCTCAATAAATTAGTTATAGATTTGATTTTTTAAATTTGATCGGTTAATTAGTTAGAGTCTAATTAGGATAATTGGTTGTCAATTTAAATTAGTTTACTATTTTTGTAATCTCATCCCTCCTATATAAAGGGATGAGGGTCCATTGTTTTAGTCAGTTCAGTATTTGATAAAATTGAGATTTATCTCTCTCTCCTCTCTAATCTCTCTCTTTCTCGCACGCAGTCTACGCGGTTCTTCCTCCTCGAATCTCGTGCTACAGGCGTGTTTCTTCTTCTCAACCCCTCTATTTCTTCTACCAAAATCCACCGTTCAAAAAATTCAAAATTTTATCGTCGCGCCAAAATCTCGATCCGCATCACAAAGCGGCATCTATGCTTGAATCTACTTTAGCCGTGTACGATTTGTTGATTGGAAAAAAAAACTAGGTTTGGTCAATCAAAGGTTGGACCTGGATTGAACAAGCCACAAAGTATGTTTGATCGATTAAATAAAAAAGCTAACTGTTCAATCTTTGGTAGAAGTGGTAAAAAAAGGTCCAAGATTGATTGGTATAAGGTCTTGGGTTGATCAAGCAAAAGAATGCTTGAATGGAATTTGACATTGAACACAGATTGTTGATCTGTTAAATATGTTGATCAATCTACCGTAAAAGTTTGGTTGGTCAAAGATGTTATTTGGTGTATTTTGAGAGAGAAGCGATGATCTAGAAGTTCAAAGACTGTTATATGACTTTTGTTTTTCTTTTTTCTTCTTCGTTGGTCACTTTTCAATACCTCTCTTCATTGTTCCTATCATTTATCTTTTCCACTTGGCTTGCATTCTCTCTCCTTTGCTTTTTCTCTTTTACATTCTTACGTTCACCTTGATTTTCATTATCCTGATATCATATGTTAACTATAGAATAAATATTTTAGAGTAGTTTGTTTCATCAAAACTAATACATCAGATGCATGTTCTAACACATGCACCCAACTCGCATTTGTTAGTTGAAATTCCCCTCAAATCCAACTCTTTCCACTCCTCCGTTCAAAGAAAATATAAGGTGTTTATCAACATCTTCCTTTGAAATGTTAATACTTTCTATTATAAGTTCTTGCTCCACTTCTTAATTTTCCAAGTTGAAAGTTATTCCCCTCAAGGGCTTCCTTATTATGTTCATGTTTATTTTGGATTTTATCCCATCTATTCTTTCTAACAACGGCTTAAGCAAAAACCGAAGAACTTTGCTTCACCCAAAAAAGAGCCAATGATTATCCTGGGTAATATTTATATACCATGATAAGAAATCCTTTTGAAATAGAAAAAAAATCTGTCAAATGCGTGGTCCCTCTCCTGAAATTTAAGTTGTTACCATCACATCTACTCTTCAAAAAAATCAGTTGGAATATCATTCCAAGGCATGGTATGCTTGAAAATGTGTATTAATGTGTTCGGTCTTGATATAAAATAATGTTAATATGTGTTGATCATAAAAAGAAGTCAGTCATATGAAATAAAAAACTACTGGTACTAGATGTAATAGACAATGTATGTGCATCGTCATGTTTTTTTCCCATTTTAAATTCTCATTACAGTTTTTAACTTCTGATTTCTGCTCAATTAATGCTTGTAATTGTCGAGTGTTTGGTTAACCTTTTTCCATCTTACAGCTGTGGAGCGATGACCCATGATAAAAAAGCATGCATGGATAGGCCTCGTAAGGTAGGAGCAAAGTGGACAAATATGCACATAGCTCCTGATGAAAAGATTGAGTCTTTTGAGCTTGATTATGATGGCAAACGGGATCGCTGGAATGGTTATGATGCATCAACCTATGCTCGTGTCATCGAAAGATATGAAGCTAGGGATGAAGCTAGAAGGAAGTTCCTTAAAGAACAACAGCTCAAAAGGTTGGAAGAGAAAAATACAAACCAAAATGGGGATACAGCAGCTATTGATGAAGAAGACGACGATGAAGATGATGATTTGAAGGTTGACGAGGCTAAGGTGGATGAAAGTAAGCAAATGGATTTTGCAAAGGTGGAGAAACGTGTACGTACAACTGGTGGTGGAAGCACAGGAACTGTTAGGTAACTGTTTTTTAATTCCCTGTTTCTATTTCTGGCGGAGTAATGGCCTTGTGTTTCTTATAGCTATTGACGGACCATGATGCTGATTATTGCAGGAACTTGCGTATCCGAGAAGATACTGCAAAATATTTGTTAAATCTTGATGTAAACTCTGCTTACTATGACCCCAAAACGCGTTCTATGCGAGAAGATCCTCTTCCTGATAGTGATCCTAACGAGAAGTTCTATGAAGTAAGTTGTACATCATTATGTGTGGTCCATAATTTTATTTTGTTGTCTGCAATTGTTCAACTGATTTTAAAATATTCTATTATCAGGGTGATAACCAATACAGAGTGAGCGGGCAAGCACTTGAGTTCAAGCAGCTAAACATGCATGCTTGGGAAGCTTTTGATAAGGGCCAAGATATCCATATGCAGGCAGCTCCCTCTCAAGCGGAATTGCTTTTTAAGAATTACAAGATTATCAAGGAAAAGTTGAAGTCCAAAACTAAGGATGATATCATGGAAAAGTATGGAAATGCTGCTTCAGGGGAAGAGATTCCAATGGAGTTGCTCCTTGGACAAACTGAAAGGGAAGTAGAATATGACCGTGCTGGAAGGGTTATCAAGGGAATGGTATGTTGCCTTCTTACCACATTTCTTTTAATAAGTTTTTCTTCTCTTTGGATTGTTTGAATTCTCAGATATATGTGCACATTTATAGTAACTTTTTCACAGGCACCGGTAGGCCTTGTAGAATTCACTTTTGGACAGTTTTTCGTTATTCGTGCTGCGGAATAGCTTAGTCTTTGTAGCATTGAAAATGAGTAATGTACGTATAATTTGTGTTTATGTGCTTGCACGTGGTGATCTCATCTCCCTCTCTTTCAACATGTGTATGTACAATAGAATATTCTCTAATGAGGTGGTAACCTTTTGTACTCAAAAGGTCACGCATATCGACCAGTGACCTCCTAAGGTTTGTAAAAGTAGTACTTACTCTTGAAAATAAGAAATAGAATATGCCGAAATAAGAAATAGAATATGCCGCATCAAAGAACAGGCATACACATATTTATTTGGTACTGAGAAGGATTTCTCTACTCCACATGAGTATGATCTAATGAGGTCAGATCCGTAACATTCTTTTCGAAGAATATATGTGTGGGGCTTTGTATATAGCCCCACTATCATATCTGTCGCGATATTTTTTATGTTTCCCACTATTGTTTATATATTTTCTATTTATGCATTCTACAGTCTGTAGAGCTCTGGGTCTCATAGATGAATATAATAAATCATTTTCCCACCAAGTTGATATCAGAGCGACGGTCCTAGACCGACCTCTATCTTGGTTAGGGTTGCACCACGGCGTCACTGGGTGTTCTAAGACATCATATTCGTGATCGAGTGATCACGTACGATCTGATTTTGAGGATTTTAGGGTGATTTCAGATTGATAAATCACCCCTCTTTCCTTAGGACCCATCTCTTATTGATGGGAATGATTGCAATTTGATTCTACACCTACAATTGATTTCCCTTATATCTGTGTAGATGCAATTTTCCCTTGATTTATTAGTCACAGTCTTTGGATTCAGCGTCAGGTCAAGAAACAAGGTTGATACTTCCTCTACAGGTGCATTTCAAGGTCCGACACCGATTGTCAAGATGGATGGAACGGACTACGAACTTTGGGTTATCCAATTCATGAGCCTAATGCAGTCTACTGGTAAGAAGTGTATTCTTATCAATGGGGAGCTGACTGACAAACTGGGGCGAATATCTCATGAGAGGTCAATGATGCATATGTACGCATCTGGTTGACTGGTACGTTGACGACAGAGATCACCAACGATGTTCTGCATCAGCCCATTGCTAAGGCACTGTGAGATATTCTTGTTGCTACCTATTCACAAGCAAGAAATGAGACAAAGATCTTGCAGTTACAACATGACATATTCACTATCAAGCAGAACGGATGACCCATGCACTCTCTATATACCTCTTCGAGGCATGTTCGAGAAGCTTTGCAGCTTCGTACCTCTTGCAGCCACACTCGAGCAGCATAAGGAGTACATGAATGCCACGATGGTTGACGTCTTCTTAGCGACACTTGATCCAGAATATGATGTCGCTCGGTCACAAATTCTTACAGATGCTACTATTCCTCCTATGGAAGAGGCTTACCGTCGCCTTAGCAGGATCATCATTCCTCCATCTACTTCTGCGATGGTTGCATCTTACGGTAGAGGACATACTTAACAACATAGAGGTTGATGGTTCCGTGGTCGAGGAGGTGGTCGTGGTCCTTGTTTGCCATGCACCAATTGTCACCATCTTGACCACTCTGAGGATACATGTTACTCCAAGCATAGTTTTCTAGCTTCTGCCCGTTCTGCTGATCAAAGTGAGACTCCTGCTGCATCTACTTCCGATTAGAGATTTGATGATCTAGTCTCTCGCCTGAGAAAAATCATGCTCCCTGTTGCACCTTCCAGACCATCGAGCACTTCAAATGCGGCCACTTATGCCTCGACTAAGATTCGAGGTAGTTCTTATGCTTTTACCAGCTGTAGTAGGCCTGATATTACATAATGGATTATGGATTCAGGTGCCTTTCATCATCTTTGTGGAGATAGAGATAAATTTGTATCATACAGATAGGTAGCTCCTAACAGATCAGTAATCATAGCAGATGTGACTCATTCTCCCATCGTTGGACAGTGGGAGATCAATTATTGCCATCCATGCGTCTTCAGAATGTGCTTCATGCACATGACTTTACCATGAATCTATTGTCTGTTAGTCATATTACTAAGAATTTACATTGTCGTGCTATTTTTGGTCCATCTTCCCTTGTGTTTCAGGACATACTCACGGGCAGGATGATTGGATGTGGCCGTGAGCATATCGACCGATCCTTACTCCTTATGCTGGTGCCTCTTCTAGTTCTGCAGGATCAGTCTCTCCTTTTATGTGGCATCTACCTTTTGATCATTTACCCCTCTAGAAGATGTGTCATGTGCTTCTCAGATTTCTCGTCATTCTACTTTTCAGTGTGAAGCTTGTCAGCTAGAAAAGCACCATCGGTCTTCATTCTCGAGTCGTTAGGGTCGTAATAGTAGTTCTCTTTTGAGTTGATTCATCTGGATCCCAGCAGAATGGTGTTGATGAATGCAAACACCGTCATTTACTCGATGTCACACGAACTCTCCTGATTCAGAGTTGTACTCACTATTTTTGGGGTGATGTTGTACTCACCGCTTGCTATCTTGTAAATTGTATGCCTTCCATCCACTATCTTGGGTGAGAAAATTCCTTTCGGGAGCGTTTGGTACGCGGGTTAAGGCAGGTTAAACTGGTAGAGGGTAAACCGTTTTTGAGTTTTGGTGTTTGGATAGAGGGTTAAACTAGGGGTGTGTTAGAAGTGGGTTTGTTGTGATATGATTGTATTGGAATTTGAAAAAGTGAGTAGTTATTGTGATGTGATTGTATTGAAGTTTGAAAAAGTGAGTAGAAGTGGAGTGGTTTATAATTTTTATATGATATGATGGTATAATATATTATTTGTTGATAGGATTGATGATGTAAAATTGATTTATTTAATTTTAAAAAAGGAATAAAGTGGGGCCCACATGAGAGAGAGGAAGGGTGGGTTAAGGGGGCATGGGGAGTTTACCCCACCAACCGAACGCTACCTTATTGATTGCATTTCCCGAGAAGGATTTGTTCTCTCTTACTCCTCGTGTGTTTGGCTCTGTAGAGTTTGTACATCAGTCGTTACCCGGCCTTGACAAACTTGTCCCTGGAGCTGTCAAGTGTGTTCTTGTAGGGTATTCCAAGACACAGAAGGAATATCGATGTTACGATCCAGTTCGTCGAAAGTATTATGTCAATGCAGATGTCACTTTCTTTGAGTCTATGATGTACTTCTCCCTGCATGTGATAAGTTCACTCCATATTCTGGAGAGGAGGTTTACATGTCACCACTTACTCTAATACCACATGCGGTTCCTCCTCCTCCACCACCACCTCCTTCCATCCCCATATCCAATTTCTTTCAACGAGTCTACATATGCAGGACACCTACTGCTCATAGGCATCTCCAATCATACATCACGCCCTCGGTATGTTCTGATCGCAATATTTCTACTGACGGTAATAATGAGATGTCCCTACAACATGCTACAATATAGGATGAGCATGTTCCTTGTCATGAGGCCAACGAGAATGTAGAGGTGGTTGTGGATGATCTTGAGGTGCTCATTGCGATGTACATGTGCTTCATATTGTCCTGCTTCGATTGTTTCTTTGGATCACATGTCTACATAGTTCAAGAAGTTGATTATTGGCTTATCTGTTGTGGAAATTTGACAGTCCTATCAGGAGGCTATGCGAGACAAACAACGGCATCTGGTAATGGATGAAGAAATTGCTGTTTACAGTCTCGTGGAATATGGAGTTTGATTCCATCTCCCCCTGGAGCATCTGTTGTCAGTTGCAAATGGGTGTTTAAGGTTAAACGCCGAGCAGATAGTACAGTAGATCGTTACGAGGCGAGGTTGGTTGCACGCAGGTTCACCTAGACACATGGGGTGGGCTATCAGGATACCTTCTATCTGGTGGCTCGTCATTCTACACTTCGGACTCTTTTTATTGTTGTTGTGGTACGAGATTGGCCATTATTTCAGCTTGATGTCAAGAATGCATTCCTCTAGGTTGATCTCCAAGAGGAAGTCTATATGCAACAACCGCCAGGGTTTGTTGTTGAGGGGGAATGTCATCATGTTTGTTAGGCAGCGGTTCTATCTGGAGAATATTCGCTCTTCGGCCTCGGGTTTCCTACTTGATTTGACCTCAACGTAATTTGATGCTTTTGTAGCGGGGGTACCGCCTTTTGGTTACCCCCCGTCACTTTATTTTTTGTTTGTTGTTCTTCCATTACCTCATGTAAGTATCTCTTTATCGTTTTTAATGCATTGGGGTGAGCACCCTTGAGTGTGTCCCCCTTTTTGGAGCCTCAACAAAAATGTCAGCATGTTTGTAGACTTCATAAGGTTATTTATGGCCTTAAGAAAAGTCCAAGTGCATGGTTTCAGAAGCTCTCAGACTTGATTGAGCAAAAATGGTTCACAAGGTCGAGTGCTTACTACTCATTATTTGTTCAGAGAATTCAGGAAGGTACGGTTGTCATTATTATTCATGTTGATATTCTCGTTACATGAGATGATGTGCATGAGATTAGCAAGACTAAGGAGTTCCTTGGACAATAATTTGTTACCAATGAACTTGCTCCTCTACGATACTTGATGGGATTAGAGTTTGCTAGGAACTAGCAAGGTCTTATGATGACCCAAGGAAGTATGTTACAGATCTTTTAGCAAAAACATGCATGAGCGGGTGTAGACCTGCAACTATCCCTATGGACCTCGGTCCGAGACTACATGATGATGATACATAGGAAGTGGATAAGAGGAGATTCAGAGAGCTGCTTGGGAAACTATTGTATGTTACAATCACTAGACCAAATATCTCATTTGTTGTTAATCAGGTTAGCCTTTCATGGAGCAGCCTAGACATGTATATATGGATGTTGTTCACACGATTGTGATGTACTTGAAGTCATCTCCAAGTGCAGGATCATTTTTCAAGAAAGAGACATCTCTCAATGTCTCAACTTGCGCAGATGCAGACTATGCAAGATGTCCTAAGGACAAAAAATCTACCTTAAGGTTAGCAGTATTTGTCGGTAGCTCTTTAGTATCCTGGAAGAGCAAGAAACAAACAATGGTAGCTAGATCCAATGTAGAATCAAAGTGCAGAGCTATGTCACATGGGAGCATTGAGATGGTGTGTGTTAGATCAGTCCTGAATCCTAATCGACCTTGGTATTGATGTACTACTTCCCATGCACTAACCATGTGACAACTCGGTTGCGCTTTTTATTGCAAATAATCCTACCTTTCATGAAAGAAAGAAGCATATTGAGGTGGATTGCCATTACATACGTGACATTATTCGGAAAGGTTTCATCTCCACCTCTCATGTCAGTTCAGGGGAATAGACTGCTGCTATCTTTACCAAGGCCTTGATTAGAGGCCCGTTTCAGAAGTGTGAATCCAAGCTGAGCATGATCAAAATCTATGCTCCATCTTGAGGGGGAGTGTCGAGATATTTTTATGTTTCCCAGTATTCTATTTTCTATCTATGTATTCTACAGTATGTAATTAACCCATTAAGACTCTTCTCTATGTAAGAGAGCCCTAAGGTTTCATAGCTGAATATAGAAAATCATTTTTCTACGAACAATATCGAAGTCACAAACGAACAGATACAGGGTAAAACACAAGATTATTGTCATCGGTTCTTGGGGAGGTCCAAATTGTCCAACTACCCAATTGGTTATGGCATGGCGAGGTATTGGGGTTGAGGGTCATCACCAGAAGTTACTGCATTAGGTTACTCTGTTTTGCTATCCCATTCTTCACCGACCAGGGGTCTTCATATTTGTAGAGATATTTCTATGTTCTAATGTATCGTTTCTGTTATTTTACTTTTCTCGTGTCTATCTTATGTAATTTACCCATAGGTCTCTCTTCTATATAAGAGAGCCTAGGGTTCATGGAAATATTGTCTTTTTCTTCCAAAATGGTATCAGAGTGGCGGTCCTAGACTGGAACTCTCGTACCCTAACCCTAGCCCCACCTTCAAGCCCACACGTTGCCCCCCCCTCCTCCATCTACGCGCGCCGCCTCTCCCTTGCGGGCGCGCGGCTCCGTAGCGCTCCCAGCCTTGCCCCTGCGCACCGCAACAGCGGACCCCCAACCTCACGCTCCTCTGTGCAACGCGGCTTGTGCGCGCTCCCAGCCCCGCCCCTCCGCTGCAGGCCACTTGTCCCGCATGTGTGCATCCTATGCGCCTCCAGTCGCGATCCCCTAGCCCCGCACAGGCCTGTACGGTTTGACCCTGTCCATCTACGTGTGTTCCAGCATCTCATCTTACGCAGCCTTCGTCTCATTAATGGGGTTGGTTGCAGTTTGAGACTACACGTGCAACGAATCTCCACATGTATGTGTAGACAAATATCTTCGCAAGTCTTCCGTTCCTAGTCTTTCTCCATTGGCGACATGTCAGAAAGTAAGGTTGATGTTCCATCTACCAACGCATTTAGAGGTCCAACGCCTATTATCAAAATGGACGGAACAAAGTATGAGCTATGGGCTATGCAGTTCATGAGCCTTATGAAGTCAAGTGGTAAGAAGCATATTCTTACCGAGGATGAGCCATTGGAGAAGATTGGAGTAAACGCCTCATGAGAGGCTGACGATGCTTATGCCAAAGTTTGTCTCCCTGGTACATTGACGACTGAGATCGCCAATGATATACTACATCAGCCTACTGCTAAGGCGATGTGAGATATCCTCGCAGCAACATATTCTCAAGTGAGGAACGAAACGAAGATCCTCTAACTTCAGCATGACATATTCACAGTGAAGTAGAATGGAGACCCTCTTCATTCATTGTATACCTCCTTACGTGAGATGTTTGAGAAGCTCCATAGTTCTATGCCTCTAACGGCGACTCCAGAGCAGCAGAAGACATACAGGAATGCTACCACGGTCGTTGTATTCCTAGCAGTCCTTGATCTGGAGTATGATGCTGCTCGCTCCCAGATTCTTGCGGATGCCATTATTCCTCCAATGGAGGAGGCATTCCGTATAATGTTCCATCTGTCGCCGCTAGCCAGTCCTCTTCGGCTATGGCAGCCTCTCGAGGTCGGGGAGGATCTTCGTTTTCCCCTAGACGTGGACCTCATGGTAGAGGAGGTCGCCTTCGTCAGCCATGTACGTACTGTCATCGACCAAGCCATACGGAGGACACATGCTATTCCAAGCATGGCTTTCCGGCTTCAGCCCGTATTGCAGAGCAGGTTGAGCCTCATGTTGCTGCTTCTTCTGATCAGAGATTTGATGACTTTGTTGCTAGACTGCGGGATATCATGCCCTCTGCTTCTTCTTTCTCTTCTGGTGAGCAAACAGATGTTGCTGCCTCTGCGTCTTCCAGTACGTTTGCCACGGCCAGTACCACAGGTAGTATTTTTGCTCTTACATCCTGTCATGGCTCTGAGATTGTTAACTGGATTATGGATTCTGGGGCTACATACCATTTATGTGGAGACAGAGACCAGCTTATATCATATAGACAGGTTCCACCAGGAAGAACTATTATTATTGCAGATGGGACACATTCCCCAATCACTGGTCAAGGGGAGATATGTTTAACACCTTCCATGCATCTACAAAACGTGTTATATGTCCCCGATTTCTCTATGAATTTGTGATCAATTAGTCAGATTAGAAAAGATTTGCACTGTAGAGCTATTTTTGACCTATTGTCTCCAGGACATCCTTACGGGCAAAGTGATTGGGTGTGGCCGTGAGCATGGTGGTCTTTATCGTCTTGTTCGGACTCCCTATGCTGGTGCTTCATCTTTTGCACCGGGACCTGTTTCTCCTTATACCTGACATCTGTGGTTTGCTTACCTCCCTCTTCAGAAGCTGTGTCATATGTTGCCTCAGATTTCACCAGGGTCTTCTTTCCAGAATTCCAGTGTGAGGCATGTCAGTTGGGAAAGCATCATCGTTCTGCGTTTCCTAGTCGTCAGAGTCGGAGCAGTAGCTCCCTTTTTGATTTATTTCATCTTGACATTTGGGGTCCGAGTTGTGTTTCTTATCAACAGGGACACCGTTTTTATCTGGTTGATATGGATGATTTTTCTCGCTTGTCGTGGGTATTTCTTCTGAAAAATAAATCTGAAGCTGGGGATGTAATAAAAAATTTTATCAATGAAGTGCAGAATGTTTTCTCTACCTCTGTAAAATTGTGCGAATTGATAATACTTTGGAATTTTGTACTCGTGCTTTGCCCCACTTTCTTTCATCCCGTGGTATTATCCATCAAACATCTTGTGCTTACACTTCTCAACAGAATGGTATTGCAGAAAGGAAACGTCGTCATTTACTTGATGTCACTCGGACTCTTCTCATTCAGAGGCGTGTCCTACATTCGTTCTGGGGTGATGCCATTTTTACAGCATGCTACTTGGTCAACCGCATGTCGTCTCTGTATTGGGTGAGAAAATTACGTACTCTATCGCTTTCTCTGAGAAAGAATTGTTCTTACTCACTCCTCGTGTGTTTGGGTCTGTGGCTTTTGTCCACTAGTTGTCTCCAGGTCTTGACAAGCTCTCTCCTAGAGCTATCAAATGTGTGTTTGTTGGGTACTCGAGGACCCGGAAGGGATATAGATGTTATGATCCGTTGCGCAGGAAATACTATATCAGTGCAGATGTCACATTTTTTGAGTCTGTCATGTATTTCTCACCTATAGGTGACAGGTTGGCTTCGTCAGAGTGTAAAGAGGGGGTCTACATGCCTCCACCACCTGTAAGTCAGTCACCACCACCTCCTCCACCACCTCCTATTGTTCCACCATTACCTAAATTCTATACTCGTCGAACTGTTTCTGCTCATGATCCACGCCCATCGATCACTATGCCCCAGGTTTGTTCTAATAACGATGTTTCTAACGATGAGTGTGGAGATTTATCTGTGCAGAGCTTGATGCGGATTGAAATCGGCGACGGCGAATAAAATAATAATATATTTTGGTGGCTTTTTGGTAGAAGAAGAGAAGGGTTGAGAAGAGAACACGCCGGAATGCGCGGGGTTGAGGGGAAGACCGCGGAGATCGCGTGGAGGGAGAGAGAGAGGAGGGGGAATAAATTGAGATCAACTCAAATTTTCATTCATAATGGACTGTCTCAAAACAATGGACTACCCTCTCTTTATATAGGAGAGAGGGTTTACAAAAATAGTAAACAAATCAAAGTAACAACTAATTTAATCCTAATTGACCTCTAATTATTCTAATTAGACTCTAATTAATTAATGGACTCAAAATTGCAATTAAAGTCTACGAAATAAACGTTGAGATCACAGGCGATCTCAATTATTTAATTAGACCAATATGACCGCTAAAACGTAAATAAATTTGATAATTATTTAATTAAATAAATGTGGCCCCATAATTTGGGGTCACGCTGCATCAACTCTCCACCGCTTTAAAAAATTCGGCTCCTGACGAATTGCGTGATGTAGATGCGTGATAGAGAAGTTATCCTTGAACCGTAGCTTCAAATGCCCTCAATTAGGTCTTTTTCAATGTTACGTTTGTAGTTTTTTATAATAGAAGGGCGTCCCTGCAATTTCTGCACCTCTTCATTTTTCTTTTCTTTCATATTGCTTTGGACCCTTTTGTAAATATAAAACTTCGGGATTTTGGGTTTGCAATTTTCCCAATTGATTGCCCAACCCCTTAATCTCAGGGATCCGATTGAGCCCTTCGTTAGGGCTTGTTTTTTCTTCAAAGGTTGGAGACGGCGCCGCCTCGGGAGGAAGCTGCAGGAGGCGCGCGCGTTGAGCTCGCCCCGGGGCTCTAGCTCATGGCCTGGGCTGGTTCTCCGGTGGCGACGATAGAGGCGGCCGCCTGGATTGAGCGGCCATCCGCAGCGGCGGGGAGGGCTGGCGCTAGCCTGGGGAAGGCGCCTGCACGATGCGGCGAAGGTTGGGAGGACGCGCGGTTGAGGGCGGCGTCGTTTGGGGATTAGGGCGCGGGCCCGAGCTGGAGGGAACGGGTGATGGCGGGTCGGCGTATGTTGGGGCGGGGGAGAAGGAAGACTGGGAGAAGCGGAGGGCGCGAGTGGATCGGGGAAGGGGGGAAAGCTGGCGCGCGGGGATGGGAGAGCGGAGGGGAGGGAACCAGGGAAGGATGGCACGGGGTGCAGAGGGGGATGCGGGAGGGGAGGCGCGGCGGTTGTCGGGTGCGGTTGGCGGCCGCGCGGACCGGGGAGGGCAGGGGCAGTACCTGGGCGGCCTGGGGGGGTGCCGGGATGGTCGGCGACAGTGAGATAGTCGTTGCCAAAGGTGATTGCTGCTCGAATACGGACTGGGCAGCAAGCAGTTCGATTGTTTTTCCTCCTGAAACTGCCTGGACTGCGCATAAATCGTCGTTGTCGGCAATATTTTCGTGATTTTCTTCGTCACAGATCTGGGCAGCGGCTTCGGTAGTGGAAGATGTTGATTTGGCCGCGATAAGAGTCTCGAAATTAGCCACCATATCTCGACATTTGGACTGGAGATCTTGACATTTGGACTGTAAATCAAATAGCAGGCCCATCACCCCCTTGTCGTAAGCTTCGTTGAATCGTTGTTTTCGTTCCGATGAACGATGGCCCTTCGTTGCATGATGATTGCGTGAACTTTTGTATGGATCGACAGATCGTGAGGACGATCTGTAAGCCATGCTCTGATACCAATTGATGCGGATTGAAATCGGCGACGGCGAATAAAATAATAATATATTTTGGTGGCTTTTTGGTAGAAGAAGAGAAGGGTTGAGAAGAGAACACGCCGGAATGCGCGGGGTTGAGGGGAAGACCGCGGAGATCGCGTGGAGGGAGAGAGAGAGGAGGGGGAATAAATTGAGATCAACTCAAATTTTCATTCATAATGGACTGTCTCAAAACAATGGACTACCCTCTCTTTATATAGGAGAGAGGGTTTACAAAAATAGTAAACAAATCAAATTAACAACTAATTTAATCCTAATTGACCTCTAATTATTCTAATTAGACTCTAATTAATTAATGGACTCAAAATTGCAATTAAAGTCTACGAAATAAACGTTGAGATCACAGGCGATCTCAATTATTTAATTAGACCAATATGACCGCTAAAAACGTAAATAAATTTGATAATTATTTAATTAAATAAATGTGGCCCCATAATTTGGGGTCACGCTGCATCAGAGCTCATTGCAGGGGGACTGTTCACAGATGCAGGAGGTGCCCAATGATCTGGATCTACCTATTGTTGTTCGGAAGCAGAAACGGTCTTGCGCTTCTTATCCCCTTACTTCTCATGTTTCCTTTCACCGCCTAACCAGGGACTTTCACAGATTTGTAGTGACTCTACTGCCGTGGGCATTCCACGAAATTATCAGGACACGTTGAAGGATGGCCGTTGGCGTTTAGCTATGGAAGAAGAAATGGTTGCACTACGATCACGTGGTAACTGGAGTCTGGTATCACCACCTCCTAGAGCGTCCATTGCCAGTTGCAAGTGGGTATTTACTGTCAAATATCACGCAGATGGCAGCCTAGATCGCTACAAGGCACGATTAGTAGCACGGGGATTTACTCAGACTTACAGAGTTGATTACTTGGATACTTTTTTTCCAGTGGCTCGACACTCTACTCTCCGTGTACTTCTTACAGTTGTTGTGGTATGTGATTGGCCTTTATTTCAGTTATATGTTAAAAATGTCTTTTTGTATGGTAATCTACAGGAGGAGGTTTACATGCAGCAGCCACCTGGGTTTGCTGCTGAGGGGGAGTGTCAGCATGTGTGTAGATTGTATAAGGCAATATATGGCCTTGAGCAAAGTCCAAGGGCATGATTTCAGAAGCTCTCAGATCTGATGAAAGGCAAGGTTTCAAGAGGTCAAATGCAGACCATTCACTCTTTGTGCAGAAAACACATAGAGGTATTGTTGTCATTATGGTATATGTAGATGACATACTTGTTACAGGAGATGATGTGTAAGGGGTCAAGATGGCAAAAGAATTTCTGGGTTGTCACTTTGTTACCAAGGATCTTGGTACTCTAAGGTACTTCTTAGGGTTGGAATTTGCCAGGAATGCGCAAGGTCTTGTGATGACCCAAAGGAAATATGTCACATACATGCTTGCTGAGACAGGTATGATTGGGTGTCGACCATCTAGTACACCAATGGATCCTAGTATGAAGTTATATGATGATGATATGGAGGAGGTTGACAGGAGAAGATATAGAGAGATGGTTGGAAAGCTCCTCTATATCACTGGTACTAGACCCGATTTCTCCTTTGCAGTGAGTCGGGTGAGTCAGTTCATGGAGCAGCCCGACGTGTTCATATGGATGCTATATACATGATTTTGAGATATTTAAAATCTTCTCCAGGTGCAGGATTATTATTCAGGAAGGGAGCGACTCTTTCCGTGTCTGCATGTGCGGATGCAGACTATACAGGATGCCCCAAGGATAGAAAGTCTACTTCAGGCTTTGCTTTGTTTGTGGGCAGTTTTCTTGTGTCTTGGAGAAGCAAGAAGCAAATGGTGGTGGCTAGATCAAGTGATGAATCAGAATACAAGCTATGGCTCAAGCAAGTACATAAATGATGTGGGTGCGTGAAATATTAACAGATCTGCACATAGATGTACCTCTCCTCATGCAGCTACAGTGTGATAATCAGGTTGATTTATTCATTGCAAGCAATCCTGCATTCCATGAAAGAACCAAGCATATTGAGGCGGATTGCCATTATACCAGAGATATGATCCAGAAGGGTTTGATTTATACCTCTCATGTCAATTCAGGAGAACAAACAACAGATATCTTCACTAAGGCATTGCTAAGGGCACCATTTCAGAAGTGTTCGTGCAAGCTGAGCATGATTGATATCTATGCTCCATCTTGAGGGGGAGTGTAGAGATATTTCTATGTTCTGATGTATTGTTTCTGTTATTTTACTTTTCTCGTGTCTATCTTATGTAATTTACTTATAGGTCTCTCTTCTATATAAGAGAGGTTAGGGTTCCTAGAATAAACATATTGTCTTTTTCTCCCAACAATATTCAATATTTGGGGTTATCGATTTTGATTTCTA